>PYDT01000268.1:307858-319372 GCA_004837865.1 Musa balbisiana | reverse complement strand
ATAAAATAATATAAAATTAATCCATATTAAGAGTTAATTCAATAGGAAAAGTCATATACAATAAATGAAATCTCAATACAATAAAAAATGGGGGTAACCCTTTCCTTTCCTGGCACCATTTAGTCAAGGTCATGATTGACTTATATGTTTTATTACATATTATAAATTAATGGATTTACTGGACCATACATGAGATTTCTTGTAGTTTTGGGGTCAGTTCTAGATACTAGGGGGGCTGGGGGGTGTATACTTACCAATCCTATTTATTGCTTTTTCGTTGGGATTGGTTCTTGTTTGTAGATCCTTATTCGACATTCCACGACTCCCCTTTTTTTGTAGCTGCCGCACACAGCTACTGAGTATGTACTTCCGATGCCACCCGTGGCTATACCACCTACGAGGGCTAAACGGCGACACGAGCCCATGGGGCGAGGCCCCTCCTGTGGGTCGGGGGAGACGACGGGCTGAGAGCGCGGTTGTGTGGGGGGTGGGGTTAGATAGGATTCTGATTAGAGGGTGCATGTCATAATCCGGACACACGGTAGCTTCGCGCCACTGGCTTCAACAAGCGCGATGACCAAGTGTGTGAATCAACGGTTCCTCTCGTACTAGGTTGTGAATTCATCCGGCACGAGCATCAGTAGGGTAAAACTAACTGTCTCACCGGTCTAAACCAGCTCACGTTCATATTGGGGGTGAACAATCCAACACTTGGTGAATTCTGTTCACAATGATAGGAAGAGCCGACATCGAAAGGATCAAAAAGCAAACGTCGCTATGAAATGCTTTGGCTGACCACAAGCCAGTTATCCCTGTGGTAACTTTCTGACACCTCTAGCTTCAAATCTCCGAAGGTCAGTAAAGGCGGGCGATAGGACACGCTTTCACGAGGTCGTATTCGTACTGTGAATCAGAATCAAACGAGCTTTACCCTTTGTTCCACCCGAGATTTCTGTTCCGTTGAGCTCATATTAGGACACCTGCGTATTTTTAAGATGTGCCGCCCCAAGCCAAAACTCCCCACTGACAATGTCTTCAGCCCGGATCGGCCCGCTAGGCGGGGCATTCGGTCCAAAAGGAGGGGCCGGGCCCGCCTCCGGGACTCACGGATAAAGTAAAATACGTTAAAAGTAGTGGTATTTACACTTCCGCCGGCGAACCGGCTCTCTATCGACCACCGCTCAAGTCATTTCACAAAGCGGACTAGAGTCAAGCTTCAACAGGGTCTTTTCCCGCGATTCTGCCAAGCCAGTCCTTGCTGTGGTTTTCGATGGATAGTAGACAGGGACAGTGGGAATTCGTTAACATTCTATGCGCGTCATAATTAGAGACGAGGCATTGGCTACATTAAGAGGCATAGTTCTCCCGACGTTTACCGACGCTTGGTTGATTTTCCTGCACTTTGAATTGCAGAGCATGGGCAGAATCCATTGCGTGAGCATCGCGGGGCCATCGCAGCTTTGTTTTAAGAAAACAGTCGGCTTCCTGGTCAGTACCAGTCTGAGCGGCGGTCGACGCCCGGGGAGGCCCCCGAGGGGGCCGTTCCCGGTTCCGTCCCCCGGCCGGGCACGCGCGACCCGCTCTCGCCGCGAGAGAAAGCTAGTAGCCGCAGCCGACAGGCAGACGGGTTTAGGGACGGGACCCGGCACAGCCCTCAGAGGCCAATCCTTTTCCGAAGTACGGATCCGTTTGGCCGACTTCCCTTGCCATTGTTCCATGGCAAGAGGACTGTTCCACCTGGAGACTGATGCGGTTAGAGTCGAGGGCGCGGCGGCACCGCGTCCTCCGGATTTTCAAGGGACGCCGGGGCGCACAGGACGCCCGCGCGCGTGCGGCGCTTCTTCGGCCGCTGTGGACCTAACTCCGGCTGAGTCGTTGCCAGGGTTGGCGGGCCGTGAAGAAGAAAAGTAATATCCCGGGCCCCGCCGGAGTCTCGGACTTCCTAACGTGCCGTCCGCCGCGCGTCCACGGATCGGGAATTTTAACCAATTCCCTTAGGAGCTCGCGCGGAGACACGCTCTAGGACGGGCTTCCACCGTCCCTAGGATTGGCTAACCATGTGCAAGTGCCGTTCACAGGAACCTTCCCCTCTTCGGCCTTCAAAAGTTCCCTTTGAATATTTGCTACTACCACCAAGATCTGCACGACGGACGCTCCGCACGGCTCGCGCCCTGGGTTGTGCACGGCGAACGCCGGCTCATCCTCACGGGGCTTTGGCGCTCGCCACGATGGCGGTTGTGGGTCGCGCGCTTCAGGCCATCATTTTTCGGGCAGTTGATGTCGGTCGGTGAGTGGTTACACAATCTTAGAGGGGATTTCGACTTCCATGACCAACGTCTGCGTCTTATAGACCAACACCCTTTGTGTGTCGGGTAGCGCGCAGTTGGGCACCGTAAACCCGGCTTCGGTCATCCCGCAGCGCCAGTTCTGCCTTACCAAAAGCCCACTTGGAGCTCTCGATTCCGCGACGCGGCTAACGACGCAGCCGCAGTCATACCTATTTAAAGTTGAGAATAGGTGAGGGCGCTTGCGCCCCGATGCTCTACTCATTGGCTTTACCGATAGAACTCGCACGTGGGCTCCAGCTATCCTGAGGGAAACTTCGGAGGGAACCAGCTACTAGATGGTTCGATTAGTCTTTCGCCCCTATACCCAAGTCAGACGAACGATTTGCACGTCAGTATCGCTTCGGGCCTCCACCAGAGTGTAGCTGGATTCGCCTCGTCCGGCAAAGGAACATCGTTGGGTCCCGGACATGCATGCTCCAACTCGAACCCTTCACAGAAGATCAGGGTCGGCCGGCGGTGCAACCCCTCGAGAGGGTTCCCGCCCGTCAGCTTCCTTGTGCCTTCCGGGTTTCCGCACCCGTCGACTCGCACGCATGGCAGACTCCTTGGTCCGTGTTTCAAGACGGGTCGGATGGGGAGCCCATGGCCGATGCCTAGGTCGCGCGTGTACCCCGCGGGGCACGCCGATGGCGCGCGTCATGTCCTCGACCGCATCGACGGTATCCCCTCGAACGAACGATCCGTCCGGGCTTCGGCCGTCGATGCAGACCGCATCGATCCGCACCCCGAGGAAGAGAGGCGGACCGGCTGACCGCCGTTCCGCATCCGACCGAGGTGCATCGCCGGTCCCCATCCGCTTCCCTCCCGGCAATTTCAAGCACTCTTTGACTCTCTTTTCAAAGTCCTTTCATCTTTCCTCGCGGTACTTGTTCGCTATCGGTCTCTCGCCCATATTTAGCCTTGGACGGAATTACCGCCCGATTGGGGCTGCATTCCCAAACAACCCGACTCGTCGACAGCGCCTCGTGGTGCGACAGGGTCCGAGCCGGACGGGGCTCTCACCCTCCCCGGGCCCCTTTCCAGGGGACTTGGGCCCGGTCCGTCGCTGAGGACGCTTCTCCAGACTACAATTCGGACGACGCAGCCGCCCGATTCTCAAGCTGGGCTGATCCCGGTTCGCTCGCCGTTACTAAGGGAATCCTTGTAAGTTTCTTCTCCTCCGCTTATTTATATGCTTAAACTCAGCGGGTAGCCCCACCTGACCTGGGGTCGCGGTCCGTGGCATCGACTCGCACCACGACTTGGGTCCTCGAGGCCTCGCCCGGGTCCCGAAGGCACGACGTACGGCTCGCACAAGGAATCAACAACGCGTCGTGTTCGACAACCACCGACGGCCCGCTCTTCGGCCAACCGCACCCTCGGGCACGGGGGGCCATCCTCCGCACACGCCTCCACCCCCCCGAGGGGGGCATCGGCGAAGCGTCGAAAGCGTGACGCCAGGCAGGCGTGCCTTAGCGGATGGCCTCGGGCGCAACTTGCGTTCAAAGACTCGATGGTTCACGGGATTCTGCAATTCACACCAGGTATCGCATTTCGCTACGTTCTTCATCGATGCGAGAGCGAGATATCCGTTGCCGGAGTCATCCAATGGGGTCACCGTGCGGAATTGTATCCTCCTGGCATGCAGAGAGGCCCTCCGACTCCGATGTTAGTGTACCTTGGCGCTCTCTGCGCCGGGGTTGGTAGTTCATCCCTCCGTCATCACACCCGAGGGCGGATCACATCGGGGTGTTGTCGGGACGAGACCGACGAGCATCATTGAAGCATCACGGTATCCTCGTCAGTGGGTTTCGACAATGCTCCTTCGCAGGTTCACTATGGAACTTGTTACGACTTCTCTTCCGCTAAATGATTAAGGTCAGTGGGAATTCTCGCGACGTAGGCGGGGGCGTGCGAACAGCCCCGCGCCTCGATCCGAACAATTCACCGGCCATTCAATCGGTAGGAGCGACGGGAGGTGTGACAAAGGGCAGGGCCTTAGTCACCGCGAGTGATGACTCGAGCTTACTAGGAATTCCCGTTGAAAGAACAACAATTCCATGAGATATCCCCATCACGATGAAAATTGCAAAGAATATACCCGGGCTGTCGGCCTAAGGCTATAGACGCGTTGAATACATCAGGGTAAGCGCGCGTGAGGCCCAGAACATCAAGGGCATCACGACTGTTATTGCTCAAACTTCCGTGGCCTAAACGGCCATAGTCCCTCAAGAAGCTGGCCGCGGAGGGATGCCTCCGCGTAGATAGTTAGCAGGCGGAGGTCTCGTTGTTACGGAATTAACTACAGACAAATCGCTCCACAAACTAAGAACGGGCCATGCACCCCCAACCATAGAACAAGAAGAGCTCCCGTCTGTCAATCCTTGCTATGGTGGACTAGGTAAGTTCCCCGTGTGTGAGTCAAAAGTAAGCCGCAGGCCACTCTGGGTGGTGCCCTTCCGTCAATTCCTGTAGTTTCAGCCTTGAGACCATACTCCCCGGAACCCAAAGACTTTGATTTCTCATAAGTGCCGCGGCGTCCTAAGAGCAACATCGCCGATCCATGGTCGGCATCGTTAGGGTTGAGAATAGGACGGATTGCTCGTCTTCAGCCCCAACTTTTCGTTCTGATTAATGAAAAAAATCTTGGCATAATGCTTTAGCAGGAGTGGTTGTTGTAATAATCCAAGAAGTTCAACCTCGACTAGGAAATACGAATGCCCCCGACTGCCATCTCACTCAGTATAAGATACCGAAGGCCAACACAATAGGACCGAAATCCTTGATGTCCCATGTAATGGATCCAGCGAGTGGGCTTGCTTTGAGCACTCTAATTTCTTCAACGTAACAGCGCGGAGGCAACGACCTGGACGTTAAGGCCAGGCAAGCATCGCCGAAAGAAGGGATGGGACGACGGTGCACACCGAAGAGGCGGGGATCGGCCCGGACCCGTCCAAAGTCAAACTACGAGCTTTTGAACTGCAACAACTTAAAATATACGCTATTGGAGTGGAATTACCGCGGAGGTTGGCAACAGACTGCCATCCAAGGGATCTCGTTAAGGGATGTAGCTTTGTACTCATTCAATTACCGACTCGAAGCGAAGAGCCGGTATTTTATTTATTGTCAATACCTCCCCGTGTTCAGGTTGGGTAAAATTTGCGCGCCTGCTGCCTTCTGATGTGGTAGCCGGTTCTCAGGCTCCCTCTCCGGAGGAATCGAACCATAATTCTCCGCAACCGTCACCACCTGTAGGCCCTATCTACCATCGAAAAAAAAAACAAGTTGATAGGGCAGAAATTTGAATGATGCGTCGCCGGGCACGAGGGCGTGCGATCGTCGAGATATCATGAATCATCGGAGCGAGGGCCAAAGCCTAGAGTCGTGGTCAGCCTTTTATCTACTTAATAAATGCATCCCTGGAAAGTACCGGGGTCTTGTTGCACGTATTAGCTCTAGAAATTTACTACGGTATCCGAGTAGCAGTACCATCAAACAAACTATAAGATTTAATGGAGCCATTCGCAGTTTCAAAGTCTGAAATAGTTCATACTTCACATGCATGGGCTAATCTGTGAGACAAGCCCATATGATACTGGCAGGATCAACCAGGTAGCACGTCCTCAACGACGCCAAGCCCAACATGCCAACCCATACACCANAGTGGTTACAATTAAAGTAAATTGCTCAAAGAAATGCAAACATATTTTTTAGGGGTTCGGTCGTCATGAAATACACAACTCCGCTAATTACTCTTCGTCGAGGCCACCAGCATCCACTATCGGGTCATCCTTCAATAAGCGAAGACCAACCACCGTTATAGCTTGTCCCTTTTCGGGTTTTAGAGAAACCCTTACACCCCCACTTACCCTCTCTCAAACTATGCCAACACTGGAAGACGGAGAGGAGTTCACATAAGATTAACAGAAGAATTTTCGCACTTTATAAATACTTGTGGTTGGTTGGTTGTGAATCTCGGATTTTGAATGTATGAAGTACAATTGTCATGTATCTAATCCATCTGTTGAGAAAGTGTGACAGGATTTAACTACGAGAAAGTAAGAATGCAGTAGGGGTGCGCCGAAGTCAAGACTATGATCACGTGGGGGGTTCGAGAGTTCGACGGGAAGTCCGGCGGTCATCGGAGGTTCTGCGGGGAACAATATAAGAAGTCTAGGAGCTGGCCAAAGAAGGCTCACGAGAAATCGCAAGTGGATCGTCGCAAGTCAGGAGTTGTCGAATACTGTCGGAGCATACCGGAGGGTTCGTTGGCTGATCGCGGAAGTCGGGGAAGATCGATGGAGAGCGATGACGCACCGGAGGCAGTTGCAGTAAATGTCTTGGGAACCAAAAAAATATTCATAGTTAGCAAGCTGAATAAGTTAGAAATGGGAGGTAATCCATAACTTAACTTGGGGCCAATTGGGCCAGTGACGAACAATTGGGTCGAATGGATCAGCCATTCGGAACCCAGATTTCCTGCGGCGGTGCCACCGCCGGGGTTGGCAATGGCACTGCCCAGGTAGTGAGTCCAGAGTGAGGCGGCGGTTGTACCACACCCGGTCAAGCGTGGCACCGCATTGGGCTCAGTCCTGAGTCCACGAGACCTACCGGACCCCCCCCCACGGTAGCACCGCCCCCTATCCAGCACGGTGGCACCGCCGGGATCAGCTCGATGAGACTGGGCGTAGTACCGACCCTGTCAGGTGTGGTACCGCCGAGCTCGGTCTCCGAGCTCTATCAGGCGGTAGTTAACGCCCATTTATGGCGGTAGTACGCCAAGAACCGAAAAAATATGGAAATGACATCTTTTGAGCTCCAATTCAAATCAGTTTGGGGCCTAGATAAAACCACACCTTCATACATGAAAGGAAACCGAAATTAGCATTTATTCTGCGATTTTGAGAGCTTAAAAGTTGTAAACGGCTAGAAGTTCTTCTCCCTCTTTTCTTCGATTTTTGATCATTCACGATAAGAGTTAGAAAACTCTGTAGGGTTGCCTCTAAGCCCATCAAAAGGAGTGAAAACGGTAAACGGTGGTTGCCTTCGCCTATTGAGAAGCCTCTAGTGGACCTCGTGACCTCTCTAGGCGACGCCAAAAGTGTATATAGGTCAAGATTGACCGAACCACTCTCATCTCGGTTGTAATTTACCTTTTGTTCTTCTATCTTTAACTACAACTACTTTCCTAGACGTTACTTTAACTACACTTTGCTGCTCTTTAAGTTTAAAGCATTTCCGATCGCCTTTCATACCGAAATCATTACTTATCAGACGACGTCCTTTTAAATCGTCGAAGTTTTCCGCTGCAAACAAATTTCCACCCCCCCCCCCCACCCCCTCTTATTGCTCTTTCATCCTAACAATTGTGTATCAAATGGGGTTAACTCCATCTGATTAAAACCCAAGAGAGATGTCTACGTCTGAAATCAGATGGCCCCTATTACCCGTCAACCATTCAATGGGACGGACTACACCTATTGGAGACCTGAAGAGGATCTTTCTTTATTTCAATGGATTTTAAACTTGGATCTTGTCGATAAATGGGATTTGCAAAGTCTTCGCTTCAATGTCGATTGGAATAAATTGGAGAAGACGACTTTCACTCTTAAGGCAAAGGCTATGAATGCCTTTTTGTAGCTTGATAAAATGAGTTTCCTCATGTTTCGTTTGTGAAACCGCATTTGATATTGGCATACACTCGAAGTGACTCACAAAGGCACAAGTAAGTGAAAGATACAAAATCATCTTTTGATCATTCTTTTTGAACTTTTTCTTATGAAACCAGCGAGACTATTGGCGATATGTACACCCTTTCACGGATGCGTCATGGTCCTAAAAGGATCGGAAAGTTTTTTGATTTTGAGCTCCATACATAGATTCTAACATCCCTTCCGTAAGAGTTTTGGGACCCTACAGTCACAGCTATTCTAGAGGCTAAAGATCTAAACCAACTTCCCTCTCGAAGAATTAATTGGGTCTAAGAATTATGAATGACGTCCAGCTCTCTGAAGCAGAACAGAACATCCTTCCAAAGAACAGGAAGGATTGGCACGTAGAACTTTCGAAGACCGACTTGAGAGAAAACTCAAGTGATGACGATGTGACGATGACTTGGCCCTTCTAACAAGGAAAATCAAAAAGATTCATTAAAGCAACAAAGTTTAAAAGAGATGCCTCAAAAATAAATTTTAACCCAAAAAATGACAAGTTATTTGCTATGAATGCAACAGGCGGGACACTACAAAGTGATTGTCCCAAGCCAAGAAGAGAACACCAAAAGATGGCTCAAGCAACGTGACGATTCCAAGCGTGTCCGAAGAATGGAAGTCCAACCCTACACGTTGCTCATTACGCCCTAATGTCCCATCATATTGAGGGGGGTTTCAACCCAACTTTAATTGATGTAGATTTATCATTTGATGAATTACTAAATGCCTTCCATGACTTTTTGATGAATGCAAAACTATTAATATAAAATACCAATTGCTAAAAAGGAGCAATGATAGTCTTACTTATAATTTTCGATAAATTAGAAATTGAAATATCATGATAGTTTTCGCTCATGTCACAAATGTCATGATCCTGAAAAATCTCCAAAAGGAGAACTTGCTACTTAAGGACACCTGGAAAAATTCGATGTTGGTTAGTAGCCTTGAATATGATCCTTACACAATAAGGGTCATGTTCCTAAAAAAAGTGAATCGATTTGTGAGAAGTCCTCACCAAAATCCAACCCCTCATTAAGGCCCTTATCTTTATGTTCGCACCAAAGAATGCCACTTTTGTTGCAACATGGACATATAACTTATCATTGTCCACTCAAGAAGTTACTCCAAACAATTGATTTGTTCCTAAAGGAACCATGAAATTCTATGCACCATGATAAACAATTTAGATCAGTATGTGAGGTCACCCAAAGTAATGGGTACCTACAAATCATCCTTTCTTATAGAACCATACCTCATCACAACTAGGAGCCAGAATGGTACTTAGAGTGATGCTCCAGGTATATGATCGGAGATCCTCTCAATTCTCTAAACTCACTACATAGACGAAGGCTATGTCACCTTCGGAGACCACAACCGGGTAAATCATTGGCAAAGGAACATAGGTAACAAATCCAACTTCTTTATTGAAGATGTTTTTGTGAGCTGATGGTTTAAAACATTAACCTCTGTTGAGCATTAGTCAAGTTCTGTGATACTTGAAAAACACACAAAACACCTGTATGTTTCCATTAACACAAATACGGATACACCCTTGAAATCAATTTATCATTTGCAATGAAATTGGTCTCGTTTTGAAGGATGAGGCTTGCGCTTTGGCAATAGTAGATTAGTCAGCTACATGAACCTATCACTTAAGTTATTTTTAAATGGATGTTAAAAGCCTTTTCTTATGCTTTATTTCCTAAGTAAGTTTATGTTGAACAACCCATCCCAATTTGAAATATAGCCTCACTATCATATGTTTAAATTACTACATCTCTCTATGTTTTACAACAACCCCAGGGCTTGGTAGAAGAGACTTATTCTTGTTTTCTTATTAAAACTAATTTCACAAAATGCAAGGTTGAATACTACATTGTTATCATAACTTTGAAAATATTTTCTCATTGTTCAGAATTTATGTGATGAATATTATCTTTGGTTCGACAAACGAATCTCTTTGTGACGCTTTTGCTAAAACCATTGAGCTAGACTTTGAATGAATTTTTACTGGGAGAATTAATTTTTTCTTATGCTACCAATTAGGCAACTAAGAATGGCATCTTTATTTCACACTAAATATCTTGATTTGCTAAAGAGATTTTAATATGGGAAAAGCTCAAAAGCTATTAACACTCCTATGAGCACTCCCTAAGTTCGAGTTGAATGAAACGGAGAACGCTTCGATCAAAAAACTATAGTGGCAGATAGAGAATTTTATTTTACTCACTGCAACTATACAATATATCATTCAGTGTAGGACTTGGGTGGCTAGGTTTTTATCGACCCTAAGATATCTCATCTCAAAGCGTTAAAAGAATACTAGATATCTTTAAAGTTACCACAAATCTAGGATTAATGGTATCCGAAATCGAGAAGTTTGAGTTAATTGCTTGCTGATCAGATTTTGCTGTATGTAGATTAGATAGAAAAAACAATAAGGAACATATCAATTTTTGCGACAAGCTCTTGTTTTCCTGGTCATCTAAGAAACAAAATCGGTGCACTATCAACAACCGAAGCTGAGTATATTGCAGCTATGCCTTGCTGTGCACATTTGTGGGGATGAAAAACACTTAGAAGATTAGAAAGTTCCTTAAAATAGTTCTCATTAATGTGATAACACAAGTGCTATATTTTAACAAAGAATCCCCTTCAACCTCAAAACTAAACATATTGATTTAGACATCACTTTATACGAATCATGTCACTAATCACTATAATTTATAAAGCTTCATTGATACTAAAATCAACTAGCGCTATTTTTACCAAGCCTTTAAGTGAAGGAACAATTTAAATTCATAGAACAGAATTAGGGAATGTTAATGTTCCGAATGCTTGAACTTCAATTAAATTTATTTTTGGGACTTTCTGGATTCAATAATTCAAATCACATAATTGCTATGATGATTTTACAATGATTACATGCTTAATAATATATTGGAACTGATGTGTTTTGGATATAAAAAATTTCCATGCTTAATAAGCATGTTTTATCTTCACGATTGTATTGGAAATACTATAGCCCAAACCTTGTCCGAAATGCATGAAAGTGTTAAAATTTTTTTTTGGATTTTATTGCTCCTTATTTCTCTTACGAATTAATGTCGATCTCATAGCATCTGTCATATCGAGTTTGATTCATATCATTGATTTTTGACATATGAATCAATTAGCAAATGCATCTTTCATCGGCTTATAATTGTGAAAAAATTTTTGAGAAATTGATTTGAAAATAAGTCCTTCTTGAAAAAAGGAAAAGATTTTTTACTTTGCAAAGGGATATTGATTCACATAATATCTTGCTCATTGTAAAAATGAAGTTGTGGATTGAATCTTTCTTTGAGATGTTTGTAGAATGGTATCCTATCACTCATGTTGAAAAATGACATGAACCTAGTTATGACAGAATTGGATTGGTATCCTATCATCATTATTGAAAAAATCCTACCGCACTTGTGTTTAAAATTTGCTTA
>PYDT01000268.1:275497-280497 GCA_004837865.1 Musa balbisiana | reverse complement strand
AAACAGGCCAAAACAGCCCAAAAACAGGCCAAAACAGCCCAAAAACAGGCCAAAACAGCCCAAAAACAGGCCAAAACAGCCCAAAAACAGGCCAAAACAGCCCAAAAACAGGCCAAAACAGCCCAAAAACAGGCCAAAACAGCCCAAAAACAGGCCAAAACAGCCCAAAAACAGGCCAAAACAGCCCAAAAACAGGCCAAAACAGCCCAAAAACAGGCCAAAACAGCCCAAAAACAGGCCAAAACAGCCCAAAAACAGGCCAAAACAGCCCAAAAACAGGCCAAAACAGCCCAAAAACAGGCCAAAACAGCCCAAAAACAGGCCAAAACAGCCCAAAAACAGGCCAAAACAGCCCAAAAACAGGCCAAAACAGCCCAAAAACAGGCCAAAACAGCCCAAAAACAGGCCAAAACAGCCCAAAAACAGGCCAAAACAGCCCAAAAACAGGCCAAAACAGCCCAAAAACAGGCCAAAACAGCCCANGAGCACGGGTTTTATGGTCAAAAACGTATCTTGTCTTATAACGAGTATTTTACTTGGTTAACAATACCTTGGTGTTTTGCCGATATTTCCGTCGGTCTCCATTGTATTTCTTCCTCATAAAGGAAATAAGAGTTTCGATGGTATGCTTAGGGTATAGGCTCGTTGGAGATCCTTCTAAAACGACCTATGTGTTCTGTTATCATTTCCATTGGGACGATCCATTAACAATTGGAGGAAGATTTAAAATGGATAGATATTTTTGATTTCACTGGAAACTGGGAACGATGGGCGTTCATAGGACCATTTACTGACAGGATTATCAATACTTTAGCTAACTTAGCGGCTTGGACGTTACTCGAAATTCGCGAGTGTTTATTTTCCATGTTGCAATGTACAGCGGTCAATAGGAGTATTTTCTTATCGAGACCTTTGACTTTTCGCTGCTCGCTCGAAGTTGCTTGCCCGCTCTGTACCACAATGGTCACGGCTTGCTGGAATTGCCTAAGGCGTGTGGAGGCACCCTTGCGGCCTAAAACGCGAACTTGCTTGGTGCCTAAGTCGCGCTTCGCCCCTTACGATCTTCTCCGACAAGGACTCAGCCACTTTGTAACCTCTCGAAGGTCCCGAAGGACCTGTAAAGAGAAAGTTGGTTAGCGAAAAAGAACGAGCGACGGACAAGTCCCGAGTCTCGCGGTGAAAAAAAGGGGAAAGTTTACAAGCAATTCACGAACACCTGGGTGCACAAGAGAAAAGAGGGGGGTGGGGGAGGGAGGAAACAAGGCGTCAAGGGATGATTGCACGAACGCTGCAAGCAACAAACAGCCGCTCACATGGGTCCAGAGAATGTGAACACAAGTCCCCGTAAAGGCACGTGCGAAACTTGACAAAGAGAGTTCAACGCCCGGTATATAACCGAAGCCCCATCCAGCCCTGTGCCACCCGGGGGGTTCATATGGTTGAGAGGCTGGACATTTTGGTGAGCGGAGGCAGGATTTCCAGAAAAATCAGCACGCGGCACACGAAAAACGAGCTGTTTTGGGCTGTTTGGGGCTGTTTGATCGGTTCGGGTGAGCGGTCGCTTTGAACGCTGAAAGCGATTAGAACTTACATTTTACAAGCAAAATGCCCAAACCAAGAGAAAAATTACTGCCAAGCAATGTTACATGTTGGGGGGAGCGACGAAGGGTTCGTTGAACGAAGTTGTTGCGTGTGCGAACGACCCCTTGTGACAATGGGGGGCACCTTCCCTGCTATACGAAAGCCCCATCCAGCCTGTGCCACCCGGGGGGTTCCAGGGTGCTGAGATGGCTGACGTTTGGACCGCTCGCCACCGTCGCTGCGGCACGCGAAAACGGACCAAAAACGGGCCAAAACAGCCCAAAAACAGGCCAAAACTGGCCATTTTTGGCTGCGCGAGCGAGCGGCGAGCGGCGGGCAGCGAGCGAAGCATGGGGCGGCACCTTCCCTGCTATACGAAAGCCCCATCCAGCCCTGTGCCACCCGGGGGGTTCCAGGGTGCTGAGATGGCTGACGTTTGGACCGCTCGCCACCGTCGCTGCGGCACGCGAAAACGGACCAAAAACGGGCCAAAACAGCCCAAAAACAGGCCAAAACTGGCCATTTTTGGCTGCGCGAGCGAGCGGCGAGCGGCGGGCAGCGAGCGAAGCATGGGGCGGCACCTTCCCTGCTATACGAAAGCCCCATCCAGCCCTGTGCCACCCGGGGGGTTCCAGGGTGCTGAGATGGCTGACGTTTTGGACCGCTCGCCACCGTCGCTGCGGCACGTGAAAACGGACCAAAAACGGACCAAAAACGGGCCAAAACAGCCCAAAAACAGGCCAAAACTGGCCATTTTTGGCTGCGCGAGCGAGCGGCGAGCGGCGAGCGGCGGGCAGCGAGCGAAGCATGGGGCGGCACCTTCCCTGCTATACGAAAGCCCCATCCAGCCCTGTGCCACCCGGGGGGTTCCAGGGTGCTGAGATGGCTGACGTTTTGGACGCTCGCCACCGTCCCTGCGGCACGTGAAAACGGACCAAAAACGGGCCAAAACAGCCCAAAAACAGCCCAAAAACAGCCCAAAAACAGCCCAAAAACAGCCCAAAACTGGCCATTTTTGGCTGCGCGAGCGAGCGGCGAGCGGCGGGCAGCGAGCGAAGCATGGGGCGGCACCTTCCCTGCTATACGAAAGCCCCATCCAGCCCTGTGCCACCGGGGGGTTCCAGGGTGCTGAGATGGCTGACGTTTTGGACCGCTCGCCACCGTCGCTGCGGCACGTGAAAACGGACCAAAAAGGGCCAAAACAGCCCAAAAACAGCCCAAAAACAGGCCAAAACTGGCCATTTTTGGCTGCGCGAGCGAGCGGCGAGCGGCGAGCGGCGGGCAGCGAGCGAAGCATGGGGCGGCACCTTCCCTGCTATACGAAAGCCCCATCCAGCCCTGTGCCACCCGGGGGGTTCCAGGGTGCTGAGATGGCTGACGTTTTGGACCGCTCGCCACCGTCGCTGCGGCACGTGAAAACGGACCAAAAACGGGCCAAAACAGCCAAAAACAGGCCAAAACAGGCCATTTTTGGCTGCGCGAGCGAGCGGCGAGCGGCGGGCAGCGAGCGAAGCATGGGGCGGCACCTTCCTGCTATACGAAGCCCCATCCAGCCTGTGCCACCCGGGGGGTTCCAGGGTGCTGAGATGGCTGACGTTTTGGACCGCTCGCCACCGTCGCTGCGGCACGTGAAAACGGACAAAAACGGGCCAAAACAGCCCAAAACTGGCCATTTTTGGCTGCGCGAGCGAGCGGCGAGCGGCGGGCAGCGAGCGAAGCATTGGGCGGCACCTTCCTGCTATACGAAAGCCCCATCCAGCCTGTGCCACCCGGGGGGTTCCAGGGTGCTGAGATGGCTGACGTTTTGGACGCTCGCCACCGTCCCTGCGGCACGTGAAAACGGACCAAAAAGGGCCAAAACAGGCCAAAACTGGCCATTTTTGGCTGCGCGAGCGAGCGGCGATCGGCGGGCAGCGAGCGAAGCATGGGGCGGCACCTTCCTGCTATACGAAGCCCCATCCAGCCTGTGCCACCCGGGGGGTTCCAGGGTGCTGAGATGGCTGACGTTTTGGACGCTCGCCACCGTCCCTGCGGCACGTGAAAACGGACCAAAAACGGGCCAAAACAGCCAAAAACAGGCCAAAACAGGCCAAAAACAGGCCAAAACAGGCCAAAACAGGCCAAAACTGGCCATTTTTGGCTGCGCGAGCGAGCGGCGATCGGCGGGCAGCGAGCGAAGCATGGGGCGGCACCTCCCTGCTATACGAAAGCCCCATCCAGCCCTGTGCCACCCGGGGGGTTCCAGGGTGCTGAGATGGCTGACGTTTTGGACCGCTCGCCACCGTCGCTGCGGCACGCGAAAACGGACCAAAAACGGACCAAAAACGGGCCAAAACAGCCCAAAAACAGGCCATTTTTGGCTGCGCGAGCGAGCGGCGATCGGCGGGCAGCGAGCGAGCGGCGAGCGGCGGGCAGCGAGCGAAGCATGGGGCGGCACCTTCCCTGCTATACGAAAGCCCCATCCAGCCCTGTGCCACCCGGGGGGTTCCAGGGTTGCTGAGATGGCTGACGTTTTGGACCGCTCGCCACCGTCGCTGCGGCACGTGAAAACGGACAAAAACGGGCCAAAACAGCCAAAAACAGGCCAAAACAGGCCAAAACTGGCCATTTTTGGCTGCGCGAGCGAGCGGCGAGCGGCGGGCAGCGAGCGAAGCATGGGGCGGCACCTTCCTGCTATACGAAGCCCCATCCAGCCTGTGCCACCCGGGGGGTTCCAGGGTGCTGAGATGGCTGACGTTTTGGACCGCTCGCCACCGTCCCTGCGGCACGTGAAAACGGACCAAAAACTGGCCATTTTTGGCTGCGCGAGCGAGCGGCGAGCGGCGGGCAGCGAGCGAAGCATGGGGCGGCACCTCCCTGCTATACGAAAGCCCCATCCAGCCCTGTGCCACCGGGGGGTTCCAGGGTGCTGAGATGGCTGACGTTTTGGACCGCTCGCCACCGTCGCTGCGGCACGCGAAAACGGACCAAAAACGGGCCAAAACAGCCAAAAACAGGCCAAAACTGGCCATTTTTGGCTGCGCGAGCGAGCGGCGAGCGGCGAGCGGCGAGCGGCGGGCAGCGAGCGAAGCATGGGGCGGCACCTTCCCTGCTATACGAAAGCCCCATCCAGCCCTGTGCCACCGGGGGGTTCCAGGGTGCTGAGATGGCTGACGTTTTGGACCGCTCGCCACCGTCGCTGCGGCACGCGAAAACGGACCAAAAACGGGCCAAAACAGCCAAAAACAGGCCAAAACAGGCCAAAACAGGCCAAAACTGGCCATTTTTGGCTGCGCGAGCGAGCGGCGAGCGGCGGGCAGCGAGCGAAGCATGGGGCGGCACCTTCCCTGCTATACGAAAGCCCCATCCAGCCCTGTGCCACCGGGGGGTTCCAGGGTGCTGAGATGGCTGACGTTTTGGACCGCTCGCCACCGTCGCTG
>PYDT01000268.1:257997-260497 GCA_004837865.1 Musa balbisiana | reverse complement strand
AAAGCCCCATCCAGCCCTGTGCCACCCGGGGGGTTCCAGGGTGCTGAGATGGCTGACGTTTTGGACCGCTCGCCACCGTCGCTGCGGCACGCGAAAACGGACCAAAAACGGGCCAAAACAGCCCAAAAACAGCCAAAACTGGCCATTTTTGGCTGCGCGAGCGAGCGGCGAGCGGCGGGCAGCGAGCGAAGCATGGGGCGGCACCTTCCCTGCTATACGAAAGCCCCATCCAGCCCTGTGCCACCCGGGGGGTTCCAGGGTGCTGAGATGGCTGACGTTTTGGACCGCTCGCCACCGTCGCTGCGGCACGCGAAAACGGACCAAAAACGGGCCAAAACAGCCCAAAAACAGGCCAAAACTGGCCATTTTTGGCTGCGCGAGCGAGCGGCGAGCGGCGGGCAGCGAGCGAAGCATGGGGCGGCACCTTCCCTGCTATACGAAAGCCCCATCCAGCCCTGTGCCACCCGGGGGGTTCCAGGGTGCTGAGATGGCTGACGTTTTGGACCGCTCGCCACCGTCGCTGCGGCACGTGAAAACGGACCAAAAACGGGCCAAAACAGCCCAAAAACAGGCCAAAACTGGCCATTTTTGGCTGCGCGAGCGAGCGGCGAGCGGCGGGCAGCGAGCGAAGCATGGGGCGGCACCTTCCCTGCTATACGAAAGCCCCATCCAGCCCTGTGCCACCCGGGGGGTTCCAGGGTGCTGAGATGGCTGACGTTTTGGACCGCTCGCCACCGTCGCTGCGGCACGTGAAAACGGACCAAAAACGGGCCAAAACAGCCCAAAAACAGGCCAAAACTGGCCATTTTTGGCTGCGCGAGCGAGCGGCGAGCGGCGGGCAGCGAGCGAAGCATGGGGCGGCACCTTCCCTGCTATACGAAAGCCCCATCCAGCCCTGTGCCACCCGGGGGGTTCCAGGGTGCTGAGATGGCTGACGTTTTGGACCGCTCGCCACCGTCGCTGCGGCACGTGAAAACGGACCAAAAACGGGCCAAAACAGCCCAAAAACAGGCCAAAACTGGCCATTTTTGGCTGCGCGAGCGAGCGGCGAGCGGCGGGCAGCGAGCGAAGCATGGGGCGGCACCTTCCCTGCTATACGAAAGCCCCATCCAGCCCTGTGCCACCCGGGGGGTTCCAGGGTGCTGAGATGGCTGACGTTTTGGACCGCTCGCCACCGTCGCTGCGGCACGTGAAAACGGACCAAAAACGGGCCAAAACAGCCCAAAAACAGGCCAAAACTGGCCATTTTTGGCTGCGCGAGCGAGCGGCGATCGGCGGGCAGCGAGCGAAGCATTGGGCGGCACCTTCCCTGCTATACGAAAGCCCCATCCAGCCCTGTGCCACCCGGGGGGTTCCAGGGTGCTGAGATGGCTGACGTTTTGGACCGCTCGCCACCGTCCCTGCGGCACGTGAAAACGGACCAAAAACGGGCCAAAACAGCCCAAAAACAGGCCAAAACTGGCCATTTTTGGCTGCGCGAGCGAGCGGCGATCGGCGGGCAGCGAGCGAAGCATTGGGCGGCACCTTCCCTGCTATACGAAAGCCCCATCCAGCCCTGTGCCACCCGGGGGGTTCCAGGGTGCTGAGATGGCTGACGTTTTGGACCGCTCGCCACCGTCGCTGCGGCACGCGAAAACGGACCAAAAACGGGCCAAAACAGCCCAAAAACAGGCCAAAACAGGCCATTTTTGGCTGCGCGAGCGAGCGGCGAGCGGCGGGCAGCGAGCAAAGCATTGGGCTGCACCTTCCCTGCTATACGAAAGCCCCATCCAGCCCTGTGCCACCCGGGTGGTTCCAGGGTGCTGAGATGGCTGACGTTTTGGACCGCTCGCCACCGTCCCTGCGGCACACGAAAACGGACCAAAAATGGGCCAAAACAGCCCAAAAACAGGCCAAAACTGGCCATTTTTGGCTGCGCGAGCGAGCGGCGAGCGGCGGGCAACGAGCGAAGCATGGGGCGGCACCTTCCCTGCTATACGAAAGCCCCATCCAGACCTGTGCCACCCGGGGGGTTCCAGGGTGCTGAGATGGCTGACGTTTTGGACCGCTCGCCACCGTCGCTGCGGCACGTGAAAACGGACCAAAAACGGGCCAAAACAGCCCAAAAACAGGCCAAAACAGGCCATTTTTGGCTGCGCGAGCGAGCGGCGAGCGGCGGGCAGCGAGCGAAGCATGGGGCGGCACCTTCCCTGCTATACGAAAGCCCCATCCAGCCCTGTGCCACCCGGGGGGTTCCAGGGTGCTGAGATGGCTGACGTTTTGGACCGCTCGCCACCGTCCCTGCGGCACGTGAAAACGGACCAAAAACGGGCCAAAACAGCCCAAAAACAGGCCAAGACAGGCCATTTTTGGCTGCGCGAGCGAGCGGCGGATAGCGAGCGAAGCATGGGCTGGCACCTTCCTTGTTATATGAAAGCCCCATTCAGCCCTGTGCCACCTGGGTGCTGAGATGGGTGCAGCAGATTGCACCGCTCACCACTGTCGCTGCAGCACGCAAAAA
>PYDT01000268.1:238393-240381 GCA_004837865.1 Musa balbisiana | reverse complement strand
ACGGACCAAAAACTGGCCATTTTTGGCTGCGCGAGCGAGCGGCGATCGGCGGGCAGCGAGCGAAGCATTGGGCGGCACCTTCCCTGCTATACGAAAGCCCCATCCAGCCCTGTGCCACCCGGGGGGTTCCAGGGTGCTGAGATGGCTGACGTTTTGGGACCGCTCGCCAACGTCGCTGCGGCACGCGAAAACGGACCAAAAACTGGCCAAACCAGCCCAAAAACAGGCCAAAACTGGCCATTTTCGGCTGCGCGAGCGAGCCGGCAGCGGCGGGCAGCGAGCGAAGCATTGGGCGGCACCTTCCCTGCTATACGAAAGCCCCATCCAGCCCTGTGCCAACCCGGGGGGTTCCAGGTGCTGAGATGGCTGACGTTTTGGACCGCTCGCCACCGTCGCTGCGGCACGCGAAAACGGACCAAAAACGGGCCAAAACAGCCCAAAAACATGCCAAAACTGGCCATTTTGGCTGCGCAGCGAGCGGCGAGCGGCGGGCAGCGAGCGAATCATGGGGCGGCACCTTCCCTGCTATACGAAAGCCCCATCCAGCCCTGTGCCACCCGGGGGGTTCCAGGTGCTGAGATGGCTGACGTTTGGACCGCTCGCCACCGTCGCTGCGGCACGCGAAAACGGACCAAAAACCGGACCAAAACAGCCCAAAAACAGGCCAAAACTGGCCATTTTTGGCTGCGCGAGCGAGCGGCGAGCGGCGGGCAGCGAGCGAAGCATGGGGCGGCACCTTCCCTGCTATACGAAAGCCCCATCCAGCCCTGTGCCACCCGGGGGGTTCCAGGGTGCTGAGATGGCTGACGTTTTTGGACCGCTCGCCACCGTCGCTGCGGCACGCGAAACGGACCAAAACGGGCCAAAACAGCCCAAAAACAGGCCAAAACATGGCCATTTTTGGCTGCGCGAGCGAGCGGCGAGCGCGGGCAGCGAGCGAAGCATGGGGCGGCACCTTCCCTGCTATACGAAAGCCCCATCCAGCCCTGTGCCACCCGGGGGGTTCCAGGGTGCTGAGATGGCTGACGTTTTGGACCGCTCGCCACCGTCGCTGCGGCACGTGAAAACGGACCAAAAACGGGCCAAAACAGCCCAAAAACAGGCCAAAACTGGCCATTTTTGGCTGCGCGAGCGAGCGGCGAGCGGCGGGCAGCGAGCGAAGCATGGGGCGGCACCTTCCCTGCTATACGAAAGCCCCATCCAGCCCTGTGCCACCCGGGGGGTTCCAGGGTGCTGAGATGGCTGACGTTTTGGACCGCTCGCCACCGTCGCTGCGGCACGTGAAAACGGACCAAAAACGGGCCAAAACAGCCCAAAAACAGGCCAAAACTGGCCATTTTTGGCTGCGCGAGCGAGCGGCGAGCGGCGGGCAGCGAGCGAAGCATGGGGCGGCACCTTCCCTGCTATACGAAAGCCCCATCCAGCCCTGTGCCACCCGGGGGGTTCCAGGGTGCTGAGATGGCTGACGTTTTGGACCGCTCGCCACCGTCGCTGCGGCACGTGAAAACGGACCAAAAACGGGCCAAAACAGCCCAAAAACAGCCCAAAACTGGCCATTTTTGGCTGCGCGAGCGAGCGGCGATCGGCGGGCAGCGAGCGAAGCATGGGGCGGCACCTTCCCTGCTATACGAAAGCCCCATCCAGCCCTGTGCCACCCGGGGGGTTCCAGGGTGCTGAGATGGCTGACGTTTGGACCGCTCGCCACCGTCCCTGCGGCACGTGAAAACGGACCAAAAACGGGCCAAAACAGCCCAAAAACAGGCCAAAACTGGCCATTTTTGGCTGCGCGAGCGAGCGGCGATCGGCGGGCAGCGAGCGAAGCATTGGGCGGCACCTTCCCTGCTATACGAAAGCCCCATCCAGCCCTGTGCCACCCGGGGGGTTCCAGGGTGCTGAGATGGCTGACGTTTTGGACCGCTCGCCACCGTCGCTGCGGCACGCGAAAACGGACCAAAAAACGGGCCAAAACAGCCCAAAAACAGGCCAAA
>PYDT01000268.1:220893-228393 GCA_004837865.1 Musa balbisiana | reverse complement strand
AAAAACTGGCCAAAACAGCCAAAAACAGGCCAAAACAGCCAAAAACAGGCCAAAACAGCCAAAAACAGGCCAAAACAGCCCAAAAACAGGCCAAAACAGCCCAAAAACAGGCCAAAACAGCCCAAAAACAGGCCAAAACTGGCCATTTTCGGCTGCGCGAGCGAGCGGCGAGCGGCGGGCAGCGAGCGAAGCATGGGGCGGCACCTTCCCTGCTATACGAAAGCCCCATCCAGCCCTGTGCCACCCGGGGGGTTCCAGGGTGCTGAGATGGCTGACGTTTTGGACCGCTCGCCAACGTCGCTGCGGCACGCGAAAACGGACCAAAAACAGGCCAAAACTGGCCATTTTTGGCTGCGCGAGCGAGCGGCGAGCGGCGGGCAGCGAGCGAAGCATGGGGCGGCACCTTCCCTGCTATACGAAAGCCCCATCCAGCCCTGTGCCACCCGGGGGGTTCCAGGGTGCTGAGATGGCTGACGTTTTGGACCGCTCGCCAACGTCGCTGCGGCACGCGAAAACGGACCAAAAACTGGCCAAAACAGCCCAAAAACAGGCCAAAACTGGCCAAAACAGCCAAAAACAGGCCAAAACTGGCCAAAACAGCCAAAAACAGGCCAAAACTGGCCAAAACAGCCCAAAAACAGGCCAAAACTGGCCAAAACAGCCAAAAACAGGCCAAAACAGCCAAAAACAGGCCAAAACTGGCCAAAACAGCCAAAAACAGGCCAAAACTGGCCAAAACAGCCAAAAACAGGCCAAAACAGCCAAAAACAGGCCAAAACTGGCCAAAACAGCCCAAAAACAGGCCAAAACAGCCCAAAAACAGGCCAAAACTGGCCAAAACAGCCAAAAACAGGCCAAAACAGCCAAAAACAGGCCAAAACTGGCCAAAACAGCCAAAAACAGGCCAAAACAGCCCAAAAACAGGCCAAAACAGCCAAAAACAGGCCAAAACTGGCCAAAACAGCCAAAAACAGGCCAAAACTGGCCAAAACAGCCAAAAACAGGCCAAAACTGGCCAAAACAGCCAAAAACAGGCCAAAACAGCCAAAAACAGGCCAAAACAGCCCAAAAACAGGCCAAAACTGGCCAAAACAGCCCAAAAACAGGCCAAAACTGGCCAAAACAGCCCAAAAACAGGCCAAAACAGCCAAAAACAGGCCAAAACTGGCCATTTTTGGCTGCGCGAGCGAGCGGCGAGCGGCGGGCAGCGAGCGAAGCATGGGGCGGCACCTTCCCTGCTATACGAAAGCCCCATCCAGCCCTGTGCCACCCGGGGGGTTCCAGGGTGCTGAGATGGCTGACGTTTTGGACCGCTCGCCAACGTCGCTGCGGCACGCGAAAACGGACCAAAAACGGGCCAAAACAGCCAAAAACAGGCCAAAACAGCCAAAAACAGGCCAAAACTGGCCAAAACAGCCCAAAAACAGGCCAAAACTGGCCAAAACAGCCAAAAACAGGCCAAAACTGGCCATTTTCGGCTGCGCGAGCGAGCGGCGAGCGGCGGGCAGCGAGCGAAGCATGGGGCGGCACCTTCCCTGCTATACGAAAGCCCCATCCAGCCCTGTGCCACCCGGGGGGTTCCAGGGTGCTGAGATGGCTGACGTTTTGGACCGCTCGCCAACGTCGCTGCGGCACGCGAAAACGGACCAAAAACTGGCCAAAACAGCCAAAAACAGGCCAAAACAGCCCAAAAACAGGCCAAAACAGCCCAAAAACAGGCCAAAACTGGCCAAAACAGCCCAAAAACAGGCCAAAACTGGCCATTTTCGGCTGCGCGAGCGAGCGGCGAGCGGCGGGCAGCGAGCGAAGCATGGGGCGGCACCTTCCCTGCTATACGAAAGCCCCATCCAGCCCTGTGCCACCCGGGGGGTTCCAGGGTGCTGAGATGGCTGACGTTTTGGACCGCTCGCCACCGTCGCTGCGGCACGCGAAAACGGACCAAAAACTGGCCAAAACAGCCAAAAACAGGCCAAAACTGGCCATTTTTGGCTGCGCGAGCGAGCGGCGAGCGGCGGGCAGCGAGCGAAGCATGGGGCGGCACCTTCCCTGCTATACGAAAGCCCCATCCAGCCCTGTGCCACCCGGGGGGTTCCAGGGTGCTGAGATGGCTGACGTTTTGGACCGCTCGCCAACGTCGCTGCGGCACGCGAAAACGGACCAAAAACGGGCCAAAACAGCCAAAAACAGGCCAAAACTGGCCATTTTCGGCTGCGCGAGCGAGCGGCGAGCGGCGGGCAGCGAGCGAAGCATGGGGCGGCACCTTCCCTGCTATACGAAAGCCCCATCCAGCCCTGTGCCACCCGGGGGGTTCCAGGGTGCTGAGATGGCTGACGTTTTGGACCGCTCGCCAACGTCGCTGCGGCACGCGAAAACGGACCAAAAACAGGCCAAAACTGGCCATTTTCGGCTGCGCGAGCGAGCGGCGAGCGGCGGGCAGCGAGCGAAGCATGGGGCGGCACCTTCCCTGCTATACGAAAGCCCCATCCAGCCCTGTGCCACCCGGGGGGTTCCAGGGTGCTGAGATGGCTGACGTTTTGGACCGCTCGCCACCGTCGCTGCGGCAAGCGAAAACGGACCAAAAACTGGCCAAAACAGCCAAAACTGGCCAAAACAGCCCAAAAACAGGCCAAAACTGGCCAAAACAGCCCAAAAACAGGCCAAAACTGGCCAAAACAGCCCAAAAACAGGCCAAAACTGGCCAAAACAGCCCAAAAACAGGCCAAAACAGCCCAAAAACAGGCCAAAACAGCCAAAAACAGGCCAAAACAGCCCAAAAACAGCCAAAACTGGCCAAAACAGCCCAAAAACAGGCCAAAACAGCCAAAACTGGCCAAAACAGCCAAAACTGGCCAAAACAGCCCAAAAACAGGCCAAAACTGGCCAAAACAGCCCAAAAACAGGCCAAAACAGCCCAAAAACAGCCCAAAAACAGGCCAAAACAGCCAAAACTGGCCAAAACAGCCCAAAAACAGGCCAAAACTGGCCAAAACAGCCCAAAAACAGGCCAAAACTGGCCAAAACAGCCAAAACTGGCCAAAACAGCCCAAAAACAGGCCAAAACTGGCCAAAACAGCCCAAAAACAGGCCAAAACTGGCCAAAACAGCCAAAAACAGGCCAAAACAGCCAAAACTGGCCAAAACAGCCAAAAACAGGCCAAAACAGCCCAAAAACAGGCCAAAACAGCCCAAAAACAGCCAAAACTGGCCAAAACAGCCAAAAACAGGCCAAAACTGGCCAAAACAGCCAAAACTGGCCAAAACAGCCCAAAAACAGCCCAAAAACAGGCCAAAACAGCCCAAAAACAGCCAAAACTGGCCATTTTTGGCTGCGCGAGCGAGCGGCGAGCGGCGGGCAGCGAGCGAAGCATGGGGCGGCACCTTCCTGCTATACGAAAGCCCCATCCAGCCCTGTGCCACCGGGGGGTTCCAGGTGCTGAGATGGCTGACGTTTTGGACCGCTCGCCACCGTCGCTGCGGCAAGCGAAAACGGACCAAAAACGGGCCAAAACAGCCCAAAAACAGCCCAAAAACAGCCCAAAAACAGGCCAAAACAGCCAAAACTGGCCAAAACAGCCAAAACTGGCCATTTTCGGCTGCGCGAGCGAGCGGCGAGCGGCGGGCAGCGAGCGAAGCATGGGGCGGCACCTTCCCTGCTATACGAAAGCCCCATCCAGCCTGTGCCACCCGGGGGGTTCCAGGGTGCTGAGATGGCTGACGTTTTGGACCGCTCGCCAACGTCGCTGCGGCACGCGAAAACGGACCAAAAACTGGCCATTTTCGGCTGCGCGAGCGAGCGGCGAGCGGCGGGCAGCGAGCGAAGCATGGGGCGGCACCTTCCTGCTATACGAAAGCCCCATCCAGCCCTGTGCCACCGGGGGGTTCCAGGTGCTGAGATGGCTGACGTTTTGGACCGCTCGCCACCGTCGCTGCGGCACGCGGAAAACGGACCAAAAACGGGCCAAAACAGCCCAAAAACAGGCCAAAACTGGCCATTTTTGGCTGCGCGAGCGAGCGGCGAGCGGCGGGCAGCGAGCGAAGCATTGGGCGGCACCTTCCTGCTATACGAAAGCCCCATCCAGCCCTGTGCCACCCGGGGGGTTCCAGGGTGCTGAGATGGCTGACGTTTTGGACCGCTCGCCACCGTCGCTGCGGCACGCGAAAACGGACCAAAAACTGGCCAAAACAGCCCAAAAACAGGCCAAAACTGGCCATTTTTGGCTGCGCGAGCGAGCGGCGAGCGGCGGGCAGCGAGCGAAGCATGGGGCGGCACCTTCCTGCTATACGAAAGCCCCATCCAGCCCTGTGCCACCGGGGGGTTCCAGGTGCTGAGATGGCTGACGTTTTGGACCGCTCGCCAACGTCGCTGCGGCACGCGAAAACGGACCAAAAACAGGCCAAAACTGGCCATTTTCGGCTGCGCGAGCGAGCGGCGAGCGGCGGGCAGCGAGCGAAGCATGGGGCGGCACCTTCCTGCTATACGAAAGCCCCATCCAGCCTGTGCCACCCGGGGGGTTCCAGGGTGCTGAGATGGCTGACGTTTTGGACGCTCGCCACCGTCGCTGCGGCACGCGAAAACGGACCAAAAACTGGCCAAAACAGCCCAAAAACAGCCCAAAAACAGGCCAAAACTGGCCATTTTCGGCTGCGCGAGCGAGCGGCGAGCGGCGGGCAGCGAGCGAAGCATGGGGCGGCACCTTCCTGCTATACGAAAGCCCCATCCAGCCCTGTGCCACCGGGGGGTTCCAGGTGCTGAGATGGCTGACGTTTTGGACCGCTCGCCAACGTCGCTGCGGCACACGAAAACGGACCAAAAACTGGCCATTTTCGGCTGCGCGAGCGAGCGGCGAGCGGCGGCAGCGAGCGAAGCATGGGGCGGCACCTTCCTGCTATACGAAAGCCCCATCCAGCCCTGTGCACCCGGGGGGTTCAGGGTGCTGAGAGGCTGACGTTTTGGACCGCTCGCCACGTCGCTGCGGCACGCGAAAACGGACCAAAAACTGGCCATTTTTGGCTGCGCGAGCGAGCGGCGATCGGCGGGCAGCGAGCGAAGCATGGGGCGGCACCTTCCTGCTATACGAAAGCCCCATCCAGCCTGTGCCACCCGGGGGGTTCCAGGGTGCTGAGAGGCTGACGTTTTGGACCGCTCGCCACGTCGCTGCGGCACGCGAAAACGGACCAAAAACTGGCCATTTTTGGCTGCGCGAGCGAGCGGCGAGCGGCGGGCAGCGAGCGAAGCATGGGGCGGCACCTTCCTGCTATACGAAAGCCCCATCAGCCCTGTGCCACCCGGGGGGTTCCAGGGTGCTGAGATGGCTGACGTTTTGGACCGCTCGCCACCGTCGCTGCGGCACGCGAAAACGGACCAAAAACGGCCAAAAACAGCCAAAACTGGCCAAAACAGCCCAAAAACAGGCCAAAAACAGCCCAAAAACAGCCCAAAAACAGGCCAAAACTGGCCAAAACAGCCAAAACTGGCCATTTTTGGCTGCGCGAGCGAGCGGCGAGCGGCGGCAGCGAGCGAAGCATGGGGCGGCACCTTCCTGCTATACGAAGCCCCATCCAGCCTGTGCCACCCGGGGGGTTCCAGGGTGCTGAGAGGCTGACGTTTTGGACGCTCGCCACCGTCCCTGCGGCACGTGAAAACGGACCAAAAACGGCCAAAAACAGCCCAAAACTGGCCATTTTTGGCTGCGCGAGCGAGCGGCGAGCGGCGGGCAGCGAGCGAAGCATGGGGCGGCACCTTCCTGCTATACGAAGCCCCATCCAGCCTGTGCCACCCGGGGGGTTCCAGGGTGCTGAGATGGCTGACGTTTTGGACCGCTCGCCACGTCGCTGCGGCACGCGGAAAACGGACCAAAAACGGGCCAAAACAGCCCAAAACTGGCCAAAACAGCCCAAAAACAGCCCAAAAACAGGCCAAAACAGGCCAAAACTGGCCAAAACAGCCCAAAACTGGCCATTTTTGGCTGCGCGAGCGAGCGGCGAGCGGCGGCAGCGAGCGAAGCATGGGGCGGCACCTTCCTGCTATACGAAAGCCCCATCCAGCCCTGTGCCACCGGGGGGTTCCAGGGTGCTGAGATGGCTGACGTTTTGGACCGCTCGCCAACGTCGCTGCGGCACGCGGAAAACGGACCAAAAACGGGCCAAAACAGCCCAAAAACAGCCCAAAACTGGCCATTTTTGGCTGCGCGAGCGAGCGGCGAGCGGCGGCAGCGAGCGAAGCATGGGGCGGCACCTTCCTGCTATACGAAGCCCCATCCAGCCTGTGCCACCCGGGGGGTTCAGGGTGCTGAGAGGCTGACGTTTTGGACCGCTCGCCACGTCGCTGCGGCACACGAAAACGGACCAAAAACGGCCAAAAACAGCCAAAACTGGCCATTTTTGGCTGCGCGAGCGAGCGGCGAGCGGCGGCAGCGAGCGAAGCATTGGGCGGCACCTTCCTGCTATACGAAAGCCCCATCCAGCCCTGTGCACCCGGGGGGTTCCAGGTGCTGAGATGGCTGACGTTTTGGACCGCTCGCCACGTCGCTGCGGCACGCGAAAACGGACCAAAAACGGGCCAAAACAGCCCAAAAACAGCCCAAAAACAGGCCAAAACTGGCCAAAACAGCCCAAAACTGGCCATTTTTGGCTGCGCGAGCGAGCGGCGAGCGGCGGGCAGCGAGCGAAGCATGGGGCGGCACCTTCCTGCTATACGAAAGCCCCATCCAGCCCTGTGCCACCCGGGGGGTTCCAGGGTGCTGAGATGGCTGACGTTTTGGACCGCTCGCCACCGTCGCTGCGGCACACGAAAACGGACCAAAAACTGGCCATTTTCGGCTGCGCGAGCGAGCGGCGAGCGGCGGCAGCGAGCGAAGCATGGGGCGGCACCTTCCTGCTATACGAAAGCCCCATCCAGCCTGTGCCACCCGGGGGGTTCCAGGGTGCTGAGATGGCTGACGTTTTGGACCGCTCGCCACCGTCGCTGCGGCACGCGGAAAACGGACCAAAAACTGGCCATTTTTGGCTGCGCGAGCGAGCGGCGATCGGCGGGCAGCGAGCGAAGCATGGGGCGGCACCTTCCTGCTATACGAAGCCCCATCCAGCCCTGTGCCACCCGGGGGGTTCCAGGGTGCTGAGATGGCTGACGTTTTGGACGCTCGCCACCGTCGCTGCGGCACGCGAAAACGGACCAAAAACTGGCCATTTTCGGCTGCGCGAGCGAGCGGCGAGCGGCGGGCAGCGAGCGAAGCATGGGGCGGCACCTTCCTGCTATACGAAGCCCCATCCAGCCCTGTGCCACCGGGGGGTTCCAGGTGCTGAGATGGCTGACGTTTTGGACCGCTCGCCACGTCGCTGCGGCACGCGAAAACGGACCAAAAACGGGCCAAAACAGCCCAAAAACATGCCAAAACTGGCCAAAACAGCCCAAAAACAGCCCAAAACTGGCCAAAACAGCCCAAAAACATGCCAAAACTGGCCATTTTTGGCTGCGCGAGCGAGCGGCGAGCGGCGGCAGCG
>PYDT01000268.1:200893-208393 GCA_004837865.1 Musa balbisiana | reverse complement strand
GGCACCTTCCCTGCTATACGAAAGCCCCATCCAGCCCTGTGCCACCCGGGGGGTTCCAGGGTGCTGAGATGGCTGACGTTTGGACCGCTCGCCAACGTCGCTGCGGCACGCGAAAACGGACCAAAAACGGGCCAAAACAGCCCAAAAACATGCCAAAACTGGCCATTTTCGGCTGCGCGAGCGAGCGGCGAGCGGCGGGCAGCGAGCGAAGCATGGGGCGGCACCTTCCCTGCTATACGAAAGCCCCATCCAGCCCTGTGCCACCCGGGGGGTTCCAGGGTGCTGAGATGGCTGACGTTTTGGACCGCTCGCCACCGTCGCTGCGGCACACGAAAACGGACCAAAAACGGACCAAAACAGCCCAAAAACAGCCCAAAACTGGCCATTTTTGGCTGCGCGAGCGAGCGGCGAGCGGCGGGCAGCGAGCGAAGCATGGGGCGGCACCTTCCCTGCTATACGAAAGCCCCATCCAGCCCTGTGCCACCCGGGGGTTCCAGGGTGCTGAGATGGCTGACGTTTTGGACCGCTCGCCACCGGTCGCTGCGGCACGCGAAAACGGACCAAAAACGGGCCAAAACAGCCCAAAAACAGGCCAAAACTGGCCATTTTTGGCTGCGCGAGCGAGCGGCGAGCGCCGGGCAGCGAGCGAAGCATGGGGCGGCACCTTCCCTGCTATACGAAAGCCCCATCCAGCCCTGTGCCACCCGGGGGGTTCCAGGGTGCTGAGATGGCTGACGTTTTGGACCGCTCGCCACCGTCCCTGCGGCACGTGAAAACGGACCAAAAACGGGCCAAAACAGCCCAAAACAGCCCAAAACTGGCCATTTTTGGCTGCGCGAGCGAGCGGCGAGCGGCGGGCAGCGAGCGAAGCATGGGGCGACACCTTCCCTGCTATACGAAAGCCCCATCCAGCCCTGTGCCACCCGGGGGGTTCCAGGGTGCTGAGATGGCTGACGTTTGGACCGCTCGCCACCGTCGCTGGCGGCACGTGAAAACGGACCAAAAACTGGCCAAAAACCAGCCCAAAAACAGGCCAAAACTGGCCATTTTTGGCTGCGCGAGCGAGCGGCGAGCGGCGGGCAGCGAGCGAAGCATGGGGCGGCACCTTCCCTGCTATACGAAAGCCCCATCCAGCCCTGTGCCACCCGGGGGTTCCAGGGTGCTGAGATGGCTGACGTTTTGGACCGCTCGCCACCGTCGCTGCGGCACGTGAAAACGGACCAAAAACGGGCCAAAACAGCCCAAAAACAGCCCAAAACTGGCCATTTTTGGCTGCGCGAGCGAGCGGGCGATCGGCGGGGCAGCGAGCGAAGCATGGGGCGGCACCTTCCCTGCTATACGAAAGCCCCATCCAGCCCTGTGCCACCCGGGGGGTTCCAGGGTGCTGAGATGGCTGACGTTTTGGACCGCTCGCCACCGTCCCTGCGGCACGTGAAAAACGGACCAAAAACGGGCCAAAAACAGCCCAAAAACAGGCCAAAACTGGCCATTTTTGGCTGCGCGAGCGAGCGGCGATCGGCGGGCAGCGAGCGAAGCATTGGGCGGCACCTTCCCTGCTATACGAAAGCCCCATCCAGCCCTGTGCCACCGGGGGGTTCCAGGGTGCTGAGATGGCTAGACGTTTTGGACCGCTCGCCACCGTCGCTGCGGCACGCGAAAACGGACCAAAAAACGGGCCAAAAACAGCCCAAAAACAGGCCAAAACAGGCCATTTTTGGCTGCGCGAGCGAGCGGCGAGCGGCGGGCAGCGAGCAAAGCATTGGGGCGGCACCTTCCCTGCTATACGAAAGCCCCATCCAGCCCTGTGCCACCCGGGTGGTTTCCAGGGTGCTGAGATGGCTGACGTTTTGGACCGCTCGCCACCGTCCCTGCGGCACACGAAAACGGACCAAAAATGGGCCAAAACAGCCCAAAAACAGGCCAAAAACATGGCCATTTTTGGCTGCGCGAGCGAGCGGCGAGCGGCGGGCACGAGCGAAGCATTGGGCGGCACCTTCCCTGCTATACGAAAGCCCCATCCAGACCTGTGCCACCCGGTGGGTTCCAGGGTGCTGAGATGGCTGACGTTTTGGACCGCTCGCCACCGTCGCTGCGGCACGCGAAAACGGACCAAAAACAGGCCAAAACTGGCCAAAACAGCCCAAAAACAGGCCAAAACTGGCCAAAACAGCCCAAAAACAGGCCAAAACTGGCCATTTTTGGCTGCGCGAGCGAGCGGCGAGCGGCGGGCAGCGAGCGAAGCATGGGGCGGCACCTTCCTGCTATACGAAAGCCCCATCCAGCCCTGTGCCACCGGGGGGTTCCAGGTGCTGAGATGGCTGACGTTTTGGACCGCTCGCCAACGTCGCTGCGGCACGCGAAAACGGACCAAAAACTGGCCATTTTTGGCTGCGCGAGCGAGCGGCGAGCGGCGGCAGCGAGCGAAGCATGGGGCGGCACCTTCCCTGCTATACGAAAGCCCCATCCAGCCTGTGCCACCCGGGGGGTTCAGGGTGCTGAGATGGCTGACGTTTTGGACCGCTCGCCACCGTCGCTGCGGCACGCGAAAACGGACCAAAAACAGGCCAAAACTGGCCAAAACAGCCAAAACTGGCCAAAACAGCCCAAAAACAGCCCAAAAACAGCCAAAACTGGCCATTTTTGGCTGCGCGAGCGAGCGGCGAGCGGCGGCAGCGAGCGAAGCATGGGGCGGCACCTTCCTGCTATACGAAAGCCCCATCCAGCCCTGTGCCACCGGGGGGTTCCAGGTGCTGAGATGGCTGACGTTTTGGACCGCTCGCCAACGTCGCTGCGGCACGCGAAAACGGACCAAAAACTGGCCATTTTTGGCTGCGCGAGCGAGCGGCGAGCGGCGGCAGCGAGCGAAGCATGGGGCGGCACCTTCCTGCTATACGAAAGCCCCATCCAGCCTGTGCCACCCGGGGGGTTCCAGGGTGCTGAGATGCTGACGTTTTGGACGCTCGCCACCGTCGCTGCGGCACGCGAAAACGGACCAAAAACTGGCCAAAACAGCCCAAAAACAGGCCAAAACTGGCCAAAACAGCCCAAAAACAGCCCAAAAACAGGCCAAAACTGGCCATTTTTGGCTGCGCGAGCGAGCGGCGAGCGGCGGGCAGCGAGCGAAGCATGGGGCGGCACCTTCCTGCTATACGAAAGCCCCATCCAGCCCTGTGCCACCGGGGGGTTCCAGGTGCTGAGATGGCTGACGTTTTGGACCGCTCGCCACGTCGCTGCGGCACGCGGAAAACGGACCAAAAACGGGCCAAAACAGCCCAAAAACAGCCCAAAACTGGCCAAAACAGCCCAAAAACAGGCCAAAACTGGCCATTTTTGGCTGCGCGAGCGAGCGGCGAGCGGCGGCAGCGAGCGAAGCATGGGGCGGCACCTTCCCTGCTATACGAAAGCCCCATCCAGCCCTGTGCCACCCGGGGGGTTCCAGGGTGCTGAGATGGCTGACGTTTTGGACGCTCGCCACCGTCGCTGCGGCACGCGAAAACGGACCAAAACAGCCCAAAAACAGCCCAAAAACAGGCCAAAAACAGCCCAAAACTGGCCAAAACAGCCCAAAACTGGCCAAAACAGCCAAAACTGGCCATTTTTGGCTGCGCGAGCGAGCGGCGAGCGGCGGCAGCGAGCGAAGCATGGGGCGGCACCTTCCCTGCTATACGAAAGCCCCATCCAGCCTGTGCCACCCGGGGGGTTCCAGGGTGCTGAGATGGCTGACGTTTTGGACCGCTCGCCACGTCGCTGCGGCACGTGAAAACGGACCAAAAACTGGCCATTTTTGGCTGCGCGAGCGAGCGGCGAGCGGCGGCAGCGAGCGAAGCATGGGGCGGCACCTTCCTGCTATACGAAGCCCCATCCAGCCCTGTGCCACCGGGGGGTTCCAGGTGCTGAGATGGCTGACGTTTTGGACCGCTCGCCACGTCGCTGCGGCACGTGAAAACGGACCAAAAACGGGCCAAAACAGCCAAAAACAGGCCAAAATGGCCATTTTTGGCTGCGCGAGCGAGCGGCGAGCGGCGGCAGCGAGCGAAGCATGGGGCGGCACCTTCCCTGCTATACGAAGCCCCATCCAGCCCTGTGCCACCCGGGGGGTTCCAGGGTGCTGAGATGGCTGACGTTTTGGACCGCTCGCCACCGTCGCTGCGGCACGTGAAAACGGACCAAAAACTGGCCATTTTTGGCTGCGCGAGCGAGCGGCGAGCGGCGGCAGCGAGCGAAGCATGGGGCGGCACCTTCCTGCTATACGAAAGCCCCATCCAGCCCTGTGCCACCGGGGGGTTCCAGGTGCTGAGATGGCTGACGTTTTGGACCGCTCGCCACGTCGCTGCGGCACGTGAAAACGGACCAAAAACGGGCCAAAACAGCCAAAAACAGGCCAAAATGGCCATTTTTGGCTGCGCGAGCGAGCGGCGAGCGGCGGCAGCGAGCGAAGCATGGGGCGGCACCTTCCCTGCTATACGAAGCCCCATCCAGCCCTGTGCCACCCGGGGGGTTCCAGGGTGCTGAGATGGCTGACGTTTTGGACCGCTCGCCACCGTCCCTGCGGCACGTGAAAACGGACCAAAAACTGGCCATTTTCGGCTGCGCGAGCGAGCGGCGAGCGGCGGCAGCGAGCGAAGCATGGGGCGGCACCTTCCTGCTATACGAAGCCCCATCCAGCCCTGTGCACCCGGGGGGTTCCAGGTGCTGAGATGGCTGACGTTTTGGACCGCTCGCCACGTCGCTGCGGCACGCGAAAACGGACCAAAAACTGGCCATTTTTGGCTGCGCGAGCGAGCGGCGAGCGGCGGCAGCGAGCGAAGCATGGGGCGGCACCTTCCTGCTATACGAAAGCCCCATCCAGCCCTGTGCCACCCGGGGGGTTCCAGGGTGCTGAGATGGCTGACGTTTTGGACGCTCGCCACCGTCCCTGCGGCACGTGAAAACGGACCAAAAACGGGCCAAAACAGCCCAAAAACAGGCCAAAACAGGCCAAAACTGGCCAAAACAGCCAAAACTGGCCATTTTCGGCTGCGCGAGCGAGCGGCGAGCGGCGGCAGCGAGCGAAGCATGGGGCGGCACCTTCCCTGCTATACGAAAGCCCCATCCAGCCCTGTGCACCCGGGGGGTTCCAGGGTGCTGAGATGGCTGACGTTTTGGACGCTCGCCACCGTCGCTGCGGCACGCGAAAACGGACCAAAAACTGGCCATTTTCGGCTGCGCGAGCGAGCGGCGAGCGGCGGCAGCGAGCGAAGCATGGGGCGGCACCTTCCTGCTATACGAAAGCCCCATCCAGCCCTGTGCCACCCGGGGGGTTCCAGGGTGCTGAGATGCTGACGTTTTGGACGCTCGCCACCGTCGCTGCGGCACGTGAAAACGGACCAAAAACGGGCCAAAACAGCCCAAAAACAGGCCAAAACAGGCCAAAACTGGCCATTTTCGGCTGCGCGAGCGAGCGGCGATCGGCGGGCAGCGAGCGAAGCATGGGGCGGCACCTTCCTGCTATACGAAGCCCCATCCAGCCTGTGCCACCCGGGGGGTTCCAGGTGCTGAGATGGCTGACGTTTTGGACCGCTCGCCACCGTCCCTGCGGCACGTGAAAACGGACCAAAAACGGGCCAAAACAGCCCAAAAACAGGCCAAAACAGGCCAAAACAGGCCAAAACTGGCCAAAACAGCCCAAAAACAGCCCAAAACTGGCCATTTTTGGCTGCGCGAGCGAGCGGCGAGCGGCGGGCAGCGAGCGAAGCATTGGGCGGCACCTTCCCTGCTATACGAAAGCCCCATCCAGCCCTGTGCCACCCGGGGGGTTCCAGGGTGCTGAGATGCTGACGTTTTGGACGCTCGCCACCGTCGCTGCGGCACGTGAAAACGGACCAAAAACTGGCCATTTTTGGCTGCGCGAGCGAGCGGCGAGCGGCGGCAGCGAGCGAAGCATGGGGCGGCACCTTCCTGCTATACGAAGCCCCATCCAGCCTGTGCCACCCGGGGGGTTCCAGGGTGCTGAGATGGCTGACGTTTTGGACCGCTCGCCACGTCGCTGCGGCACGCGAAAACGGACCAAAAACGGGCCAAAACAGCCCAAAAACAGCCAAAACTGGCCATTTTTGGCTGCGCGAGCGAGCGGCGATCGGCGGGCAGCGAGCGAAGCATTGGGCGGCACCTTCCTGCTATACGAAAGCCCCATCCAGCCCTGTGCCACCCGGGGGGTTCCAGGGTGCTGAGATGGCTGACGTTTTGGACCGCTCGCCACCGTCCCTGCGGCACACGAAAACGGACCAAAAACGGGCCAAAACAGCCCAAAAACAGGCCATTTTTGGCTGCGCGAGCGAGCGGCGAGCGGCGGGCAGCGAGCGAAGCATTGGGCGGCACCTTCCCTGCTATACGAAAGCCCCATCCAGCCCTGTGCCACCCGGGGGGTTCCAGGTGCTGAGATGGCTGACGTTTTGGACCGCTCGCCACCGTCGCTGCGGCACGTGAAAACGGACCAAAAACTGGCCATTTTTGGCTGCGCGAGCGAGCGGCGAGCGGCGGGCAGCGAGCGAAGCATGGGGCGGCACCTTCCTGCTATACGAAGCCCCATCCAGCCTGTGCCACCCGGGGGGTTCCAGGGTGCTGAGATGGCTGACGTTTTGGACCGCTCGCCACCGTCGCTGCGGCACGCGAAAACGGACCAAAAACGGGCCAAAACAGCCCAAAAACAGGCCAAAACAGGCCATTTTTGGCTGCGCGAGCGAGCGGCGATCGGCGGGCAGCGAGCGAAGCATTGGGCGGCACCTTCCTGCTATACGAAAGCCCCATCCAGCCCTGTGCCACCCGGGGGGTTCCAGGGTGCTGAGATGGCTGACGTTTTGGACCGCTCGCCACCGTCCCTGCGGCACACGAAAACGGACCAAAAACGGGCCAAAACAGCCCAAAAACAGGCCAAAACTGGCCATTTTTGGCTGCGCGAGCGAGCGGCGAGCGGCGGGCAGCGAGCGAAGCATTGGGCGGCACCTTCCCTGCTATACGAAAGCCCCATCCAGCCCTGTGCCACCGGGGGGTTCCAGGTGCTGAGATGGCTGACGTTTTGGACCGCTCGCCACCGTCCCTGCGGCACACGAAAACGGACCAAAAACGGGCCAAAACAGCCCAAAAACAGGCCATTTTTGGCTGCGCGAGCGAGCGGCGATCGGCGGGCAGCGAGCGAAGCATGGGGCGGCACCTTCCTGCTATACGAAGCCCCATCCAGCCCTGTGCCACCGGGGGGTTCCAGGTGCTGAGATGGCTGACGTTTTGGACCGCTCGCCACCGTCCCTGCGGCACACGAAAACGGACCAAAAACGGGCCAAAACAGCCAAAAACAGGCCAAAACAGGCCAAAACTGGCCAAAAACAGCCCAAAACTGGCCATTTTTGGCTGCGCGAGCGAGCGGCGAGCGGCGGGCAGCGAGCGAAGCATGGGGCGGCACCTTCCCTGCTATACGAAAGCCCCATCCAGCCTGTGCCACCCGGGGGGTTCCAGGGTGCTGAGATG
>PYDT01000268.1:185893-190893 GCA_004837865.1 Musa balbisiana | reverse complement strand
CGAGCGAAGCATGGGGCGGCACCTTCCCTGCTATACGAAAGCCCCATCCAGCCCTGTGCCACCCGGGGGGTTCCAGGGTGCTGAGATGGCTGACGTTTTGGACCGCTCGCCACCGTCGCTGCGGCACCGAAAACGGACCAAAAACGGGCCAAAACAGCCCAAAAACAGCCCAAAACTGGCCATTTTGGCTGCGCGAGCGAGCGGCGAGCGGCGGGCAGCGAGCGAAGCATGGGGCGGCACCTTCCCTGCTATACGAAAGCCCCATCCAGCCCTGTGCCACCCGGGGGGTTCCAGGGTGCTGAGATGGCTGACGTTTTGGACCGCTCGCCACCGTCGCTGCGGCACGTGAAACGGACCAAAAACTGGCCAAAACAGCCCAAAAACAGGCCAAAACTGGCCATTTTGGCTGCGCGAGCGAGCGGCGAGCGGCGGGCAGCGAGCGAAGCATGGGGCGGCACCTTCCCTGCTATACGAAAGCCCCATCCAGCCCTGTGCCACCCGGGGGGTTCCAGGGTGCTGAGATGGCTGACGTTTTGGACCGCTCGCCACCGTCCCTGCGGCACGTGAAAACGGACCAAAAACGGGCCAAAACAGCCCAAAAACAGGCCCAAAACTGGCCATTTTTGGCTGCGCGAGCGAGCGGCGAGCGGCGGGCAGCGAGCGAAGCATGGGGCGGCACCTTCCCTGCTATACGAAAGCCCCATCCAGCCCTGTGCCACCCGGGGGGTTCCAGGGTGCTGAGATGGCTGACGTTTTGGACCGCTCGCCACCGTCGCTGCGGCACGTGAAAACGGACCAAAAACTGGCCAAAACAGCCCAAAAACAGGCCAAAACTGGCCATTTTTGGCTGCGCGAGCGAGCGGCGATCGGCGGGCAGCGAGCGAAGCATTGGGGCGGCACCTTCCCTGCTATACGAAAGCCCCATCCAGCCCTGTGCCACCCGGGGGGTTCCAGGGTGCTGAGATGGCTGACGTTTTGGACCGCTCGCCACCGTCGCTGCGGCACGCTGAAAACGGACCAAAAACGGGCCAAAACAGCCCAAAAACAGGCCAAAACAGGCCATTTTTGGCTGCGCGAGCGAGCGGCGAGCGGCGGGCAGCGAGCGAAAGCATGGGGCGGCACCTTCCCTGCTATACGAAAGCCCATCCAGCCTGTGCCACCCGGGGGGTTCCAGGGTGCTGAGATGGCTGACGTTTTGGACCGCCTCGCCACCGTCCCTGCGGCACGTGAAAACGGACCAAAAACGGGCCAAAACAGCCAAAAACAGCCAAAACTGGCCATTTTTGGCTGCGCGAGCGAGCGGACGACGGCGGGCAGCGAGCGAAGCATGGGGCGGCACCTTCCCTGCTATACGAAAAGCCCCATCCAGACCTGTGCCACCCGGGGGGTTCCAGGGTGCTGAGATGGCTGACGTTTTGGACCGCTCGCGCACCGTCGCTGCGGCACGTGAAAAACGGACCAAAAACAAAACAGCCAAAACTGGCCAAAACAGCCAAAAACAGGCCAAAACTGGCCAAAACAGCCCAAAAACAGGCCAAAACTGGCCATTTTTGGCTGCGCGAGCGAGCGCGAGCGGCGGGCAGCGAGCGAAGCATGGGGCGGCACCTTCCTGCTATACGAAAGCCCCATCCATCCCTGTGCCACCCGGGGGGTTCCAGGGTGCTGATATGGCTGACGTTTTGGACCGCTCGCCACCGTCCCTGCGGCACGTGAAAACGGACCAAAAACTGGCCATTTTTGGCTGCGCGAGCGGCGGGCAGCGAGCGAAGCATGGGGCGGCACCTTCCCTGCTATACGAAAGCCCCATCCAGCCCTGTGCCACCCGGGGGGTTCCAGGTGCTGAGATGGCTGACGTTTTGACCGCTCGCCACCGTCGCTGCGGCACGTGAAAACGGACCAAAAACGGGCCAAAACAGCCCAAAAACAGGCCAAAACTGGCCATTTTTGGCTGCGCGAGCGAGCGGCGAGCGCGGGGCAGCGAGCGAAGCATTGGGCGGGCACCTTTCCCTGCATACGAACAGCACCATACGAGCCCTGTGCCACCCGGGGGGTTCCAGGGTGCTGAGATGGCTGACGTTTTGGACCCCCCGGCTCGCCACCTCGTCGCTGTGCGGCACGCGGGAAGAACGGACCAAAAACGGGCCAAAACAGCCCAAAAACAGGCCAAACAGGCCCATTTTGGCCTGCGCGAGCGAGCGGCGGAGCGTGCAGGGCAGCGAGCAAAGGGGGGGCATTGGGCTGCACCTTCCCTTCTGCTATACGAAGCCCATCCAGCCCTGTGCCACCCGGGTGGTTCCAGTGGCTGATGAATGGCTGACTGTTTGGACCGCTCGCCACCGTCCCTGCGGCACCCGAAACGGACCAAAACTGGGCCCAAACAGCCAAAAACAGGCCAAACATGGCCATTTTTGGCCTGCGCGATGCGAGCCGGGCGAGCGGCGGGCACCGAGACGAAAGCATGGGGGCGGCACCTTCCCTGCTATACGAAAGCCCCATCCGCCCTGTGCCACCCGGGGGTTCCAGGGTGCTGAATGGCTGACGTTTTGGACCGCTCGCCAACGTCGCTGCGGCACGCGAAAACGGACCAAAAACGGGCCAAAACAGCCCAAAAACAGCCCAAAACTGGCCATTTTTGGCTGCGCGAGCGAGCGGCGAGCGGCGGGCAGCGAGCGAAGCATGGGGCGGCACCTTCCCTGCTATAACGAAAGCCCCATCCAGCCCTGTGCCACCCGGGGGTTCCAGGGTGCTGATATGGCTGACGTTTTGGACCGCTCGCCACCGTCGCTGCGGCACGTGAAAACGGACCAAAAACTGGCCAAAACAGCCCAAAAACAGCCCAAAAACAGGCCAAAACAGGCCAAAACTGGCCATTTTTGGCTGCGCGGCGAGCGGCGGCAGCGAGCGAAGCATGGGGCGGCACCTTCCTGCTATACGAAGCCCCATCCAGCCTGTGCCACCCGGGGGTTCCAGGGTGCTGAATGGCTGACGTTTTGGACCGCTCGCCACCGTCCCTGCGGCACGTGAAAACGGACCAAAAACGGGCCAAAACAGCCCAAAAACATGCCAAAACTGGCCAAAACAGCCCAAAACTGGCCATTTTCGGCTGCGCGAGCGGCGGGCAGCGAGCAAAGCATTGGGCTGCACCTTCCCTGCTATACGAAAGCCCCATCCGCCCTGTGCCACCCGGGGGTTCCAGGGTGCTGAATGGCTGACGTTTTGGACCGCTCGCCAACGTCGCTGCGGCACGCGAAAACGGACCAAAAACGGGCCAAAACAGCCCAAAACTGGCCATTTTTGGCTGCGCGGCGAGCGGCGGCAGCGAGCGAAGCATGGGGCGGCACCTTCCTGCTATACGAAGCCCCATCCAGCCTGTGCCACCCGGGGGTTCCAGGGTGCTGAATGGCTGACGTTTTGGACCGCTCGCCACCGTCCCTGCGGCACGTGAAAACGGACCAAAAACTGGCCATTTTTGGCTGCGCGAGCGGCGGGCAGCGAGCGAAGCATGGGGCGGCACCTTCCCTGCTATAGAAAGCCCCATCCAGCCCTGTGCCACCCGGGGGTTCCAGGGTGCTAGAGATGGCTGACGTTTTGGACCGCTCGCCACCGTCGCTGCGGCACGCGAAAACGGACCAAAAACGGGCCAAAACAGCCCAAAAACAGGCAAAACTGGCCATTTTTGGCTGCGCGAGCGAGCGGCGAGCGGCCGGGCAGCGAGCGAAGCAATGGGCGGCACCTTCCCTGCTATACGAAAGCCCCATCCAGCCCTGTGCCACCCGGGGGTTCCAGGGTGCTGAGATGGCTGACGTTTTGGACCGCTCGCCACCGCGCCTGCGGCACGTGAAAACGGACCAAAAACTGGCCAAAACAGCCCAAAAACAGCCCAAAACTGGCCATTTTTGGCTGCGCGAGCGAGCGGCGAGCGGCGGGCAGCGAGCGAAGCATGGGGCGACACCTTCCCTGCTATACGAAAGCCCCATCCAGCCCGGTGCCACCCGGGGGGTTCCAGGGTGCTGAGATGGCTGACGTTTTGGACCGCTCGCCACCGTCGCTGCGGCACTGCGAAACCGGACCAAAAACGGGCCAAAACAGCCCAAAAACAGGCCCAAACTGGCCATTTTTGGCTGCGCGAGCGAGCGGCGAGCGGCGGGCAGCGAGCGAAGCATGGGGCGGCACCTTCCCTGCTATACGAAAGCCCCATCCAGCCCTGTGCCACCCGTGGGGTTCCAGGGTGCTGAATGGCTGACGTTTTGGACCCGCTCGCCAACCGTCGCCTGCGGCACGTGAAAACGGACCAAAAAACGTGCCAAACAGCCCAAAAACAGCCCAAACTGGCCATTTTTGGCTGCGCGAGCGAGCGGCGAGCGGCGGGCAGCGAGCGAAGCATGGGGCGGCACCTTCCCTGCTATAACGAAAAGCCCCATCCAGCCCTGTGCCACCCCGGGGGGGTTCCAGGGTGCTGAGATGGCTGACGTTTTGGACCGCTCGCCAACCGTCCGCTGCGGCACGTGAAAACGGACCAAAACGGGCCAAAACAGCCCAAAAACAGGCCAAAACTGGCCATTTTTTGGCTGCGCGAGCGAGCGGCGAGCGACGGGCAGCGAGCGAAGCATGGGGCGGCACCTTCCTGCTATACGAAAGCCCCATCCAGCCCTGTGCCACCCGGGGGTTCCAGGTGTGCTGAGATGGCTGACGTTTTGGACCGCTCGCCACCGTCGCTGCGGCACGTGAAAACGGAACCAAAACGGGCCAAAACCGCCCAAAACAGCCACAACTGGCCATTTTTGGCTGCGCGGAGCGAGCGGCGAGCGGCGGGCAGCGAGCGAAGCATGGGGCGCCACCTTCCCTGCTATACGAAAGCCCCATCCAGCCCTGTGCCACCCGGGGGGTTCCAGGGTGCTGAGATGGCTGACGTTTTGGACCGCTCGCCACCGTCCCTGCGGCACGGAAAACGGACCAAAAACGGGCCAAAACAGCCCAAAAACAGGCCAAACTGGCCATTT
>PYDT01000268.1:168393-173393 GCA_004837865.1 Musa balbisiana | reverse complement strand
GCCACCGTCGCTGCGGCACGCTGAAAACGGACCAAAAACGGGCCAAAACAGCCCAAAAACAGCCAAAACTGGCCATTTTGGCTGCGCGAGCGAGCGGCGAGCGGCGGGCAGCGAGCGAAGCATGGGGCGGCACCTTCCCTGCTATACGAAAGCCCCATCCAGCCCTGTGCCACCCGGGGGGTTCCAGGGTGCTGAGATGGCTGACGTTTTGGACCGCTCGCCACCGTCGCTGCGGCACGTGAAAACGGACCAAAAACTGGCCAAAACAGCCCAAAAACAGGCCAAAACTGGCCATTTTTGGCTGCGCGAGCGAGCGGCGAGCGGCGGGCAGCGAGCGAAGCATGGGGCGGCACCTTCCCTGCTATACGAAAGCCCCATCCAGCCCTGTGCCACCCGGGGGGTTCCAGGGTGCTGAGATGGCTGACGTTTTGGACCGCTCGCCACCGTCGCTGCGGCACGTGAAAACGGACCAAAACGGGCCAAAACAGCCCAAAAACAGGCCCAAAACTGGCCATTTTTGGCTGCGCGAGCGAGCGGCGAGCGGCGGGCAGCGAGCGAAGCATGGGGCGGCACCTTCCCTGCTATACGAAAGCCCCATCCAGCCCTGTGCCACCCGGGGGGTTCCAGGGTGCTGAGATGGCTGACGTTTTGGACCGCTCGCCACCGTCGCTGCGGCACGTGAAAACGGACCAAAAACGGGCCAAAACAGCCCAAAAACAGGCCAAAACTGGCCATTTTTGGCTGCGCGAGCGAGCGGCGAGCGGCGGGCAGCGAGCGAAGCATGGGGCGGCACCTTCCCTGCTATACGAAAGCCCCATCCAGCCCTGTGCCACCCGGGGGGTTCCAGGGTGCTGAGATGGCTGACGTTTTGGACCGCTCGCCACCGTCGCTGCGGCACGTGAAAACGGACCAAAAACGGGCCAAAACAGCCCAAAAACAGGCCAAAACTGGCCATTTTGGCTGCGCGAGCGAGCGGCGAGCGGCGGGCAGCGAGCGAAGCATGGGGCGGCACCTTCCCTGCTATACGAAAGCCCCATCCAGCCCCTGTGCCACCCGGGGGGTTCCAGGGTGCTGAGATGGCTGACGTTTTGGACCGCTCGCCACCGTCGCTGCGGCACGTGAAAACGGACCAAAAACGGGCCAAAACAGCCCAAAAACAGGCCAAAACTGGCCATTTTTGGCTGCGCGAGCGAGCGGCGAGCGGCGGGCAGCGAGCGAAGCATGGGGCTGGCACCTTCCCTGCTATACGAAAGCCCATCCAGCCCTGTGCCCCCGGGGGGTTCCAGGGTGCTGAGATGGCTGACGTTTTGGACCGCTCGCCACCGTCCCTGCGGCACGTGAAAACGGACCAAAAAACGGGCCAAAACAGCCCAAAAACAGGCCAAAACTGGCCACTGGCCATTTTTGGCTGCGCGAGCGAGCGGCGAGCGGCGGCAGCGAGCGAAGCATGGGGCGGCACCTTCCTGCTATACGAAGCCCCATCCAGCCTGTGCCACCCGGGGGTTCCAGGGTGCTGAATGGCTGACGTTTTGGACCGCTCGCCACCGTCGCTGCGGCACGCGAAAACGGACCAAAAACTGGCCAAAACAGCCCAAAACTGGCCATTTTTGGCTGCGCGAGCGGCGGGCAGCGAGCGAAGCATGGGGCGGCACCTTCCTGCTATACGAAAGCCCCATCCGCCCTGTGCCACCCGGGGGTTCCAGGGTGCTGAATGGCTGACGTTTTGGACCGCTCGCCAACGTCGCTGCGGCACGCGAAAACGGACCAAAAACGGGCCAAAACAGCCCAAAACTGGCCAAAACAGCCCAAAACTGGCCATTTTTGGCTGCGCGAGCGGCGGGCAGCGAGCGAAGCATGGGGCGGCACCTTCCTGCTATACGAAAGCCCCATCCGCCCTGTGCCACCCGGGGGGTTCCAGGGTGCTGAGATGGCTGACGTTTTGGACCGCTCGCCCACCGTCGCTGCGGCACGCTGAAACGGACCAAAAACGGGCCAAAACAGCCCAAAAACAGGCCAAACTGGCCATTTTTGGCTGCGCGAGCGAGCGGCGAGCGGCGGGCAGCGAGCGAAGCATGGGGGCGGCACCTTCCCTGCTATACGAAGCCCCATCCAGCCTGTGCCACCCGGGGGGTTCCAGGGTGCTGAGAGGCTGACGTTTTGGACCGCTCGCCACCGTCCCTGCGGCACGTGAAAACGGACCAAAAACGGGCCAAAACAGCCAAAACAGGCCAAAACTGGCCATTTTTGGCTGCGCGAGCGAGCGGCGAGCGGCGGGACAGCCGAGGCGAAGCATGGGGGCCAGCAAACTTCCGTGCTATACGAAAGCCCCATCCAGCCCTGTGACACCCGGGGGGTTCCAGGGTGCTGAATGGCTGACGTTTTGGACCGCTCGCCACCGTCGCTGCGGCACGTGAAAACGGACCAAAAACTGGCCATTTTTGGCTGCGCGGCGAGCGGCGGCAGCGAGCGAAGCATGGGGCGGCACCTTCCCTGCTATAACGAAAGCCCCATCCAGACCTGTGCCACCCGGGGGTTCCAGGGTGCTGAATGGCTGACGTTTTGGACCGCTCGCCAACGTCGCTGCGGCACGTGAAAACGGACCAAAAACTGGCCATTTTTGGCTGCGCGGCGAGCGGCGGCAGCGAGCGAAGCATTGGGCGGCACCTTCCTGCTATACGAAGCCCCATCCAGCCTGTGCCACCCGGGGGTTCCAGGGTGCTGATATGGCTGACGTTTTGGACCGCTCGCCACCGTCCCTGCGGCACGTGAAAACGGACCAAAAACTGGCCATTTTCGGCTGCGCGAGCGAGCGGCGATCGGCGGGCAGCGAGCGAAGCATTGGGCGGCACCTTCCTGCTATACGAAAGCCCCATCCGCCCTGTGCCACCCGGGGGTTCCAGGGTGCTGAATGGCTGACGTTTTGGACCGCTCGCCAACGTCGCTGCGGCACACGAAAACGGACCAAAACAGCCCAAAAACAGGCCAAAACTGCCATTTTTGGCTGCGCGAGCGAGCGCGAGCGGCGGGCAGCGAGCGAAGCATGGGGCGGCACCTTCCTGCTATACGAAGCCCCATCCAGCCTGTGCCACCCGGGGGTTCCAGGGTGCTGAGATGGCTGACGTTTTGGACCGCTCGCCACCGTCCCTGCGGCACGTGAAAACGGACCAAAAACTGGCCATTTTCGGCTGCGCGAGCGGCGGGCAGCGAGCGAAGCATTGGGCGGCACCTTCCTGCTATACGAAAGCCCCATCCGCCCTGTGCCACCCGGGGGTTCCAGGGTGCTGAATGGCTGACGTTTTGGACCGCTCGCCAACGTCGCTGCGGCACACGAAAACGGACCAAAACAGCCCAAAAACAGCCCAAACCCAAAAACAGCAAGGCCAAACTGGCCATGTTCGGCTTGACGCGAGCGAGCGGCGAGCGGCGGGCAGCGAGCGAAGCATTGGGCTGGCACCTTCCCTCTATACGAAAGCCCCATCCAGCCCTGTGCCCACCGTGGGGGGTTCCAGGGTTGCTGAGATGGCTGACGTTTTGGACCCGCTCGCCACCGTCGCTGCGGCACGCGAAAACGGACCAAAAACAGGCCAAAACAGCCCAAAAACAGGCCAAAACTGCCATTTCGGCTTGCGCGAGCGAGCGGCGAGCGGCGGGCAGCGAGCGAAGCATGGGCGGCACCTTCCCTGCTATACGAAAAGCCCATCCAGCCCTGTGCACCCGGGGGGTTCCAGGGTGCTGAGATGGCTGACGTTTTGGACCGCTCGCCACCGTCGCTGCGGCACGACGACAAACGGACCAAAAACTGGCCAAAACAGCCCAAAAAACAGGCCAAACTGGCAATTTTCGGCCTGCGCGAGCGAGCGGCGATCGGCGGGCAGCGAGCGAAGCATGGGGCGGCACCTTCCCTGCTATAACGAAAGCCCCATCCAGACCTGTGCCACCCGGGGGGTTCCAGGTGCTGAGATGGCTGACGTTTTGGACCGCTCGCCACCGTCCCTGCGGCACGTGAAAACGGACCAAAAACGGCCAAAACAGCCCAAAACTGGCCATTTTTGGCTGCGCGAGCGAGCGGCGAGCGGCGGGCAGCGAGCAAAGCATTGGGCTGCACCTTCCCTGCTATACAAAGCCCCATCCATCCCTGTGCCACCCGGGTGGTTCCAGGGTGCTGAGATGGCTGACGTTTTGGACCGCTCGCCACCGTCCCTGCGGCACGTGAAAACGGACCAAAAACTGGCCAAAACAGCCCAAAAACAGCCCAAAAACAGGCCAAAACTGGCCATTTTTGGCTGCGCGAGCGAGCGGCGATCGGCGGGCAGCGAGCGAAGCATGGGGCGGCACCTTCCCTGCTATAACGAAAGCCCCATCCAGCCTGTGCCACCCGGGGGTTCCAGGGTGCTGAGATGGCTGACGTTTTGGACCGCTCGCCCCCGTCGCTGCGGCACGTGAAAACGGACCAAAAAACGGCCAAAACAGCCCAAAAACAGGCCCAAAACTGGCCATTTTTGGCTGCGCGAGCGAGCGGCGAGCGGGCGGCAGCGAGCGAAGCATGGGGCGGCACCTTCCCTGCTATACGAAAGCCCCATCCAGCCCTGTGCCACCCGGGGGGTTCCAGGGTGCTGAGATGGCTGACGTTTTGGACCGCTCGCCACCGTCGCTGCGGCACGTGAAAACGGACCAAAAACGGGCCAAAACAGCCCAAAAAACAGGCCAAAACATGGCCATTTTTGGCTGCGCGAGCGAGCGGCGAGCGGCGGGCAGCGAGCGAAGCATGGGGCGGCACCTTCCCTGCTATACGAAAGCCCCATCCAGCCCTGTGCCACCCGGGGGTTTCCAGGGTGCTGAGATGGCTGACGTTTTGGATCCGCTCGCCACCGTCCCTGCGGCACGTGAAAACGGACCAAAAACTGGCCAAAACAGCCCAAAACTGGCCATTTTTGGCTGCGCGAGCGAGCGGCGATCGGCGGGCAGCGAGCGAAGCATGGGGCGGCACCTTCCCTGCTATA
>PYDT01000268.1:150893-158393 GCA_004837865.1 Musa balbisiana | reverse complement strand
TGCGGCCCTCCGCACAAGAAGCATCCGCCAGGTTTCGGGGCCTTGCCTTTCGGGCTTGGCCCTTTGTGGGAACTCTTCTTCTTTTGTTCGCCCCCGAGCTCCTTCCCTCGAGAATATTTTGGAGGGCGATTGCTTGAAGATTGTTTTCTTCTTCCCGGGTCTTCTGAGGAAACAAAGTCGGTGAGCCTTTCTGCGGCAGCAATTGCCCCGACCAAATCGGCGACATTCCTTCGATGTAGTTCTTGTTGCGCCCATGGCTTCAAACCATCAAGGAAGCTGAACAGCTTATCCTTCTCGGACATGTCTTGGATGTCCAGCATTAGCGCAGAAAATTGCTTCACGTAGTCTCGGATGGAAGTATTTTGGCGGAGTTGTCTCAACTTCCTTCTTGCGACGAACTCGGTGTTCTCCGGTAGGAACTGAGTTCGCAACTCCCGCTTCAAGTCCTCCCATGTGTCAACTCGACACCGACCTTGTTGGATCTCCTCCCAACGGGTTCTCCACCAAAGTTTTGCATCTCCGTTCAGATACATTGTTGCTATAGAAACTTTGGTTTCTTCAGAATCGGGCCTCGTAGCTCGAAAGTATTGTTCCATGTCGAACAGAAAATTCTCGAGCTCTTTGGCATCTCTGGCCCCTCCATAACCATGAGGCTCGGGTGCCCTCAAGTTTTGTGGTGGTGCAACGCGGGTGTTGCTTCCTCCCGCATTTAGTGCTCTCGTGAGCATAGCCACCCTTGAAGAGAGTTCCGCCACCACTTCCTGTAGGTGCTGCACGGAGTCTTGGTGTCATCCGACAGTCGGTCGACTAGGGCCTCGACCTTATCGATCCTAGACTCCGCTTCCTCTTGCGAGCTCTCTACCCCGACAAGCCTTTGTTGGCCGTGGTAGAGTTCCTCCACGCTCGCTTCAAGAACATCCAGGCGGGTTTCCGCCGTTGTGAGTCTCTCCTTGTGACTCTTTTTCCCAGTTAGCGCTCCAGATTGCGCTTCCTCCGCTCGCGGAGAGTAGCCAACTTCTCGCTCATCACGTTCGCTGCCGCGCTCCTCTTGAGCGGCTCCAACAGCATGAGAGCGAGTGTGCACATGCAGCCCACCTGCGGCTGCTTGGGGCAAGGGTCCGGCTTGCCCCGTCTTGCTTGATTCGCCACGATGCTTTGCCATGGCGAAGTTGCGAAGTTCCTTCGCTGCTCGCTCGAAGTGCTTGCCCGCTCTGATACCACAATGTCACGGCCTTAGCTGGAGTTGCCTAAGGCGTGAGGCACCCTTGCGGCTAAAACGCGAACTTAGCTTGCGTTACCCAAGTTCCGAGTCACCCTCGTGGCGAGGACGCGAACTTAGCTTGCGTTGCCTAAGTCGCGCTTCGCCCTTGCGATCTTGCTCCGCAAGGATCAGCCCACTTTGTAACCTCTCGCAGGTCCCGAAGGACCTGTAAAAGAGAAAGTTGGTTAGTTCGAAAGAACGAGCGACGGACAAGTCCCGAAGTCTCGCGGAAAAGGGGAAGCTTTACAAGCAATTCGACGAACACCTTGTGTGCACAAGAGAAAAGAGGGAGAGGGGAGAAAAACAAGGCTTTCAAGGATGAACGAACAGCTGCAAGCCCACAAACAGCCGCTCACCTGGTCCCGAGCGTGAACACAAGTCCCCGTAAAGGTCACGTGCGAACTTGCGAAAGAGAGTTCAACGCCCGGTATATAACCGAAGCCCCATCCAGCCCTGTGCCACCCGGGGGGTTCCAGGGTGCTGAGATGGCTGACGTTTTGGACCGCTCGCCACCGTCGCTGCGGCACGCGAAAACGGACCAAAAACGGGCCAAAACAGCCCAAAAACAGGCCAAAACAGCCCAAAAACAGGCCAAAACTGGCCATTTTTGGCTGCGCGAGCGAGCGGCGAGCGGCGGGCAGCGAGCGAAGCATGGGGCGGCACCTTCCTGCTATACGAAAGCCCCATCCATCCCTGTGCCACCCGGGGGGTTCCAGGTGCTGAGATGGCTGACGTTTTGGACCGCTCGCCACCGTCGCTGCGGCACGCGAAAACGGACCAAAAACTGGCCAAAACAGCCAAAACTGGCCATTTTTGGCTGCGCGAGCGAGCGGCGAGCGGCGGGCAGCGAGCGAAGCATTGGGCGGCAACCTTCCCTGCTATACGAAAGCCCCATCCAGCCCTGTGCCACCCGGGGGTTCCAGGGTGCTGAGATGGCTGACGTTTTGGACCGCTCGCCACCGTCGCTGCGGCACGCGAAAACGGACCAAAAACTGGCCAAAACAGCCCAAAAACAGGCCAAAACTGGCCATTTTCGGCTGCGCGAGCGAGCGCGAGCGGCGGGCAGCGAGCGAAGCATGGGGCGGCACCTTCCCTGCTATACGAAAGCCCCATCCAGCCCTGTGCCACCCGGGGGTTCCAGGGTGCTGAGATGGCTGACGTTTTGGACCGCTCGCCACCGTCGCTGCGGCACGCGAAAACGGACCAAAAACTGGCCAAAACAGCCCAAAAACAGGCCAAAACTGGCCATTTTCGGCTGCGCGAGCGAGCGGCGAGCGGCGGCAGCGAGCGAAGCATGGGCGGCACCTTCCCTGCTATACGAAAGCCCCATCCAGCCCTGTGCCACCCGGGGGGTTCCAGGGTGCTGAGATGGCTGACGTTTTGGACCGCTCGCCACCGTCGCTGCGGCACGCGAAAACGGACCAAAAACTGGCCAAAACAGCCCAAAAACAGGCCAAAACTGGCCATTTTCGGCTGCGCGAGCGAGCGGCGAGCGGCGGGCAGCGAGCGAAGCATTGGGCGGCACCTTCCCTGCTATACGAAAGCCCCATCCAGCCCTGTGCCACCCGGGGGGTTCCAGGGTGCTGAGATGGCTGACGTTTTGGACCGCTCGCCACCGTCGCTGCGGCACGCGAAAACGGACCAAAAACGGGCCAAAACAGCCCAAAAACAGGCCAAAACTGGCCATTTTCGGCTGCGCGAGCGAGCGGCGAGCGGCGGGCAGCGAGCGAAGCATGGGGCGGCACCTTCCCTGCTATACGAAAGCCCCATCCAGCCCTGTGCCACCCGGGGGGTTCCAGGGTGCTGAGATGGCTGACGTTTTGGACCGCTCGCCACCGTCGCTGCGGCACGCGAAAACGGACCAAAAACTGGCCAAAACAGCCCAAAAACAGGCCAAAACTGGCCATTTTCGGCTGCGCGAGCGAGCGGCGAGCGGCGGGCAGCGAGCGAAGCATGGGGCGGCACCTTCCCTGCTATACGAAAGCCCCATCCAGCCCTGTGCCACCCGGGGGGTTCCAGGGTGCTGAGATGGCTGACGTTTTGGACCGCTCGCCACCGTCGCTGCGGCACGCGAAAACGGACCAAAAACTGGCCAAAACAGCCCAAAAACAGGCCAAAACTGGCCATTTTTGGCTGCGCGAGCGAGCGGCGAGCGGCGGGCAGCGAGCGAAGCATGGGGCGGCACCTTCCCTGCTATACGAAAGCCCCATCCAGCCCTGTGCCACCCGGGGGGTTCCAGGGTGCTGAGATGGCTGACGTTTTGGACCGCTCGCCACCGTCGCTGCGGCACGCGAAAACGGACCAAAAACGGGCCAAAACAGCCCAAAAACAGGCCAAAACTGGCCATTTTCGGCTGCGCGAGCGAGCGGCGAGCGGCGGGCAGCGAGCGAAGCATGGGGCGGCACCTTCCCTGCTATACGAAAGCCCCATCCAGCCCTGTGCCACCCGGGGGGTTCCAGGGTGCTGAGATGGCTGACGTTTTGGACCGCTCGCCACCGTCGCTGCGGCACGCGAAAACGGACCAAAAACGGGCCAAAACAGCCCAAAAACAGGCCAAAACTGGCCATTTTGGCTGCGCGAGCGAGCGGCGAGCGGCGGGCAGCGAGCGAAGCATGGGGCGGCACCTTCCCTGCTATACGAAAGCCCCATCCAGCCCTGTGCCACCCGGGGGGTTCCAGGGTGCTGAGATGGCTGACGTTTTGGACCGCTCGCCACCGTCGCTGCGGCACGCGAAAACGGACCAAAAACGGGCCAAAACAGCCCAAAAACAGGCCAAAACTGGCCATTTTTGGCTGCGCGAGCGAGCGGCGAGCGGCGGGCAGCGAGCGAAGCATGGGGCGGCACCTTCCCTGCTATACGAAAGCCCCATCCAGCCCTGTGCCACCCGGGGGGTTCCAGGGTGCTGAGATGGCTGACGTTTTGGACCGCTCGCCACCGTCGCTGCGGCACGCGAAAACGGACCAAAAACGGGCCAAAACAGCCCAAAAACAGGCCAAAACTGGCCATTTTTGGCTGCGCGAGCGAGCGGCGAGCGGCGGGCAGCGAGCGAAGCATGGGGCGGCACCTTCCCTGCTATACGAAAGCCCCATCCAGCCCTGTGCCACCCGGGGGGTTCCAGGGTGCTGAGATGGCTGACGTTTTGGACCGCTCGCCACCGTCGCTGCGGCACGCGAAAACGGACCAAAAACTGGCCAAAACAGCCCAAAAACAGGCCAAAACTGGCCATTTTTGGCTGCGCGAGCGAGCGGCGAGCGGCGGGCAGCGAGCGAAGCATGGGGCGGCACCTTCCCTGCTATACGAAAGCCCCATCCAGCCCTGTGCCACCCGGGGGGTTCCAGGGTGCTGAGATGGCTGACGTTTTGGACCGCTCGCCACCGTCGCTGCGGCACGCGAAACGGACCAAAAACAGGGCCAAAACAGCCCAAAAACAGGCCAAAACTGGCCATTTTTGGCTGCGCGAGCGAGCGGCGAGCGGCGGGCAGCGAGCGAAGCATGGGGCGGCACCTTCCCTGCTATACGAAAGCCCCATCCAGCCCTGTGCCACCCGGGGGGTTCCAGGGTGCTGAGATGGCTGACGTTTTGGACCGCTCGCCACCGTCGCTGCGGCACGCGAAAACGGACCAAAAACTGGCCAAAACAGCCCAAAAACAGGACAGGCCAAAACTGGCCATTTTTGGCTGCGCGAGCGAGCGGCGAGCGGCGGGCAGCGAGCGAAGCATTGGGCGGCACCTTCCCTGCTATACGAAAGCCCCATCCAGCCCTGTGCCACCCGGGGGGTTCCAGGGTGCTGAGATGGCTGACGTTTTGGACCGCTCGCCACCGTCGCTGCGGCACGCGAAAACGGACCAAAAACTGGCCAAAACAGCCCAAAAACAGGCCAAAACTGGCCATTTTCGGCTGCGCGAGCGAGCGGCGAGCGGCGGGCAGCGAGCGAAGCATTGGGCGGCACCTTCCCTGCTATACGAAAGCCCCATCCAGCCCTGTGCCACCCGGGGGGTTCCAGGGTGCTGAGATGGCTGACGTTTTGGACCGCTCGCCACCGTCGCTGCGGCACGCGAAAACGGACCAAAAACTGGCCAAAACAGCCCAAAAACAGGCCAAAACTGGCCATTTTCGGCTGCGCGAGCGAGCGGCGAGCGGCGGGCAGCGAGCGAAGCATGGGGCGGCACCTTCCCTGCTATACGAAAGCCCCATCCAGCCCTGTGCCACCCGGGGGGTTCCAGGGTGCTGAGATGGCTGACGTTTTGGACCGCTCGCCACCGTCGCTGCGGCACGCGAAAACGGACCAAAAACTGGCCAAAACAGCCCAAAAACAGGCCAAAACTGGCCATTTTCGGCTGCGCGAGCGAGCGGCGAGCGGCGGGCAGCGAGCGAAGCATGGGGCGGCACCTTCCCTGCTATACGAAAGCCCCATCCAGCCCTGTGCCACCCGGGGGGTTCCAGGGTGCTGAGATGGCTGACGTTTTGGACCGCTCGCCACCGTCGCTGCGGCACGCGAAAACGGACCAAAAACTGGCCAAAACAGCCCAAAAACAGGCCAAAACTGGCCATTTTTGGCTGCGCGAGCGAGCGGCGAGCGGCGGGCAGCGAGCGAAGCATGGGGCGGCACCTTCCCTGCTATACGAAAGCCCCATCCAGCCCTGTGCCACCCGGGGGGTTCCAGGGTGCTGAGATGGCTGACGTTTTGGACCGCTCGCCACCGTCGCTGCGGCACGCGAAAACGGACCAAAAACGGGCCAAAACAGCCCAAAAACAGGCCAAAACTGGCCATTTTCGGCTGCGCGAGCGAGCGGCGAGCGGCGGGCAGCGAGCGAAGCATGGGGCGGCACCTTCCCTGCTATACGAAAGCCCCATCCAGCCCTGTGCCACCCGGGGGGTTCCAGGGTGCTGAGATGGCTGACGTTTTGGACCGCTCGCCACCGTCGCTGCGGCACGCTGAAAACGGACCAAAAACGGGCCAAAACAGCCCAAAAACAGCCCAAAACTGGCCATTTTTGGCTGCGCGAGCGAGCGGCGAGCGGCGGGCAGCGAGCGAAGCATGGGGCGGCACCTTCCCTGCTATACGAAAGCCCCATCCAGCCCTGTGCCACCCGGGGGGTTCCAGGGTGCTGAGATGGCTGACGTTTTGGACCGCTCGCCACCGTCGCTGCGGCACGCGAAAACGGACCAAAAACGGGCCAAAACAGCCCAAAAACAGGCCAAAACTGGCCATTTTTGGCTGCGCGAGCGAGCGGCGAGCGGCGGGCAGCGAGCGAAGCATGGGGCGGCACCTTCCCTGCTATACGAAAGCCCCATCCAGCCCTGTGCCACCCGGGGGGTTCCAGGGTGCTGAGATGGCTGACGTTTTGGACCGCTCGCCACCGTCGCTGCGGCACGTGAAAACGGACCAAAAACGGGCCAAAACAGCCCAAAAACAGGCCAAAACTGGCCATTTTTGGCTGCGCGAGCGAGCGGCGAGCGGCGGGCAGCGAGCGAAGCATGGGGCGGCACCTTCCCTGCTATACGAAAGCCCCATCCAGCCCTGTGCCACCCGGGGGGTTCCAGGGTGCTGAGATGGCTGACGTTTTGGACCGCTCGCCACCGTCGCTGCGGCACGTGAAAACGGACCAAAAACTGGCCAAAACAGCCCAAAAACAGGCCAAAACTGGCCATTTTTGGCTGCGCGAGCGAGCGGCGAGCGGCGGGCAGCGAGCGAAGCATGGGGCGGCACCTTCCCTGCTATACGAAAGCCCCATCCAGCCCTGTGCCACCCGGGGGGTTCCAGGGTGCTGAGATGGCTGACGTTTTGGACCGCTCGCCACCGTCGCTGCGGCACGTGAAAACGGACCAAAAACGGGCCAAAACAGCCCAAAAACAGCCCAAAACTGGCCATTTTTGGCTGCGCGAGCGAGCGGCGATCGGCGGGCAGCGAGCGAAGCATGGGGCGGCACCTTCCCTGCTATACGAAAGCCCCATCCAGCCCTGTGCCACCCGGGGGGTTCCAGGGTGCTGAGATGGCTGACGTTTTGGACCGCTCGCCACCGTCCCTGCGGCACGTGAAAACGGACCAAAAACGGGCCAAAACAGCCCAAAAACAGGCCAAAACTGGCCATTTTTGGCTGCGCGAGCGAGCGGCGATCGGCGGGCAGCGAGCGAAGCATGGGGCGGCACCTTCCCTGCTATACGAAAGCCCCATCCAGCCCTGTGCCACCCGGGGGGTTCCAGGGTGCTGAGATGGCTGACGTTTTGGACCGCTCGCC
>PYDT01000268.1:120893-140893 GCA_004837865.1 Musa balbisiana | reverse complement strand
ACAGCCCAAAAACAGGCCAAAACTGGCCATTTTTGGCTGCGCGAGCGAGCGGCGAGCGGCCGGGCAGCGAGCGAAGCATGGGGCGGCACCTTCCCTGCTATACGAAAGCCCCATCCAGCCCTGTGCCACCCGGGGGGTTCCAGGGTGCTGAGATGGCTGACGTTTTGGACCGCTCGCCACCGTCGCCTGCGGCACGTGAAAACGGACCAAAAACGGGCCAAAACAGCCCAAAAACAGGCCAAAACTGGCCATTTTTGGCTGCGCGAGCGAGCGGCGAGCGGCGGGCAGCGAGCGAAGCATGGGGCGGCACCTTCCCTGCTATACGAAAGCCCCATCCAGCCCTGTGCCACCCGGGGGGTTCCAGGGTGCTGAGATGGCTGACGTTTTGGACCGCTCGCCACCGTCGCTGCGGCACGTGAAAACGGACCAAAAACTGGCCAAAACAGCCCAAAAACAGGCCAAAACTGGCCATTTTGGCTGCGCGAGCGAGCGGCGAGCGGCGGGCAGCGAGCGAAGCATGGGGCGGCACCTTCCCTGCTATACGAAAGCCCCATCCAGCCCTGTGCCACCCGGGGGGTTCCAGGGTGCTGAGATGGCTGACGTTTTGGACCGCTCGCCACCGTCGCTGCGGCACGTGAAAACGGACCAAAAACGGGCCAAAACAGCCCAAAAACAGGCCAAAACTGGCCATTTTTGGCTGCGCGAGCGAGCGGCGAGCGGCGGGCAGCGAGCGAAGCATGGGGCGGCACCTTCCCTGCTATACGAAAGCCCCATCCAGCCCTGTGCCACCCGGGGGGTTCCAGGGTGCTGAGATGGCTGACGTTTTGGACCGCTCGCCACCGTCGCTGCGGCACGTGAAAACGGACCAAAAACGGGCCAAAACAGCCCAAAAACAGGCCAAAACTGGCCATTTTGGCTGCGCGAGCGAGCGGCGAGCGGCGGGCAGCGAGCGAAGCATTGGGCGGCACCTTCCCTGCTATACGAAAGCCCCATCCAGCCCTGTGCCACCCGGGGGGTTCCAGGGTGCTGAGATGGCTGACGTTTTGGACCGCTCGCCACCGTCGCTGCGGCACGCGAAAACGGACCAAAAACGGGCCAAAACAGCCCAAAAACAGGCCAAAACAGGCCATTTTTGGCTGCGCGAGCGAGCGGCGAGCGGCGGGCAGCGAGCGAAGCATGGGGCGGCACCTTCCCTGCTATACGAAAGCCCCATCCAGCCCTGTGCCACCCGGGGGGTTCCAGGGTGCTGAGATGGCTGACGTTTTGGACCGCTCGCCACCGTCGCCTGCGGCACGCGAAAACGGACCAAAAACTGGGCCAAAACAGCCCAAAAACAGGCCAAAACTGGCCATTTTTGGCTGCGCGAGCGAGCGGCGAGCGGCGGGCAGCGAGCGAAGCATGGGGCGGCACCTTCCCTGCTATACGAAAGCCCCATCCAGCCCTGTGCCACCCGGGGGGTTCCAGGGTGCTGAGATGGCTGACGTTTTGGACCGCTCGCCACCGTCGCTGCGGCACGTGAAAACGGACCAAAAACGGGCCAAAACAGCCCAAAAACAGGCCAAAACTGGCCATTTTTGGCTGCGCGAGCGAGCGGCGAGCGGCGGGCAGCGAGCGAAGCATGGGGCGGCACCTTCCCTGCTATACGAAAGCCCCATCCAGCCCTGTGCCACCCGGGGGGTTCCAGGGTGCTGAGATGGCTGACGTTTTGGACCGCTCGCCACCGTCGCTGCGGCACGTGAAAACGGACCAAAAACGGGCCAAAACAGCCCAAAAACAGGCCAAAACTGGCCATTTTTGGCTGCGCGAGCGAGCGGCGAGCGGCGGGCAGCGAGCGAAGCATGGGCGGCACCTTCCCTGCTATACGAAAGCCCCATCCAGCCCTGTGCCACCCGGGGGGTTCCAGGGTGCTGAGATGGCTGACGTTTTGGACCGCTCGCCACCGTCGCTGCGGCACGTGAAAACGGACCAAAAACGGGCCAAAACAGCCCAAAAACAGGCCCAAAACTGGCCATTTTTGGCTGCGCGAGCGAGCGGCGAGCGGCGGGCAGCGAGCGAAGCATGGGGCGGCACCTTCCCTGCTATACGAAAGCCCCATCCAGCCCTGTGCCACCCGGGGGGTTCCAGGGTGCTGAGATGGCTGACGTTTTGGACCGCTCGCCACCGTCGCTGCGGCACGTGAAAACGGACCAAAAACGGGCCAAAACAGCCCAAAAACAGGCCAAAACTGGCCATTTTTGGCTGCGCGAGCGAGCGGCGAGCGGCGGGCAGCGAGCGAAGCATGGGGCGGCACCTTCCCTGCTATACGAAAGCCCCATCCAGCCCTGTGCCACCCGGGGGGTTCCAGGGTGCTGAGATGGCTGACGTTTTGGACCGCTCGCCACCGTCGCTGCGGCACGTGAAAACGGACCAAAAACGGGCCAAAACAGCCCAAAAACAGGCCAAAACTGGCCATTTTTGGCTGCGCGAGCGAGCGGCGAGCGGCGGGCAGCGAGCGAAGCATGGGGCGGCACCTTCCCTGCTATACGAAAGCCCCATCCAGCCCTGTGCCACCCGGGGGGTTCCAGGGTGCTGAGATGGCTGACGTTTTGGACCGCTCGCCACCGTCGCTGCGGCACGTGAAAACGGACCAAAAACGGGCCAAAACAGCCCAAAAACAGGCCAAAACTGGCCATTTTTGGCTGCGCGAGCGAGCGGCGAGCGGCGGGCAGCGAGCGAAGCATGGGGCGGCACCTTCCCTGCTATACGAAAGCCCCATCCAGCCCTGTGCCACCCGGGGGGTTCCAGGGTGCTGAGATGGCTGACGTTTTGGACCGCTCGCCACCGTCGCTGCGGCACGCTGAAAACGGACCAAAAACGGGCCAAAACAGCCCAAAAACAGGCCAAAACTGGCCATTTTTGGCTGCGCGAGCGAGCGGCGAGCGGCGGGCAGCGAGCGAAGCATTGGGCGGCACCTTCCCTGCTATACGAAAGCCCCATCCAGCCCTGTGCCACCCGGGGGGTTCCAGGGTGCTGAGATGGCTGACGTTTTGGACCGCTCGCCACCGTCGCTGCGGCACACGGAAAACGGACCAAAAACGGGCCAAAACAGCCCAAAAACAGGCCAAAACTGGCCATTTTTGGCTGCGCGAGCGAGCGGCGAGCGGCGGGCAGCGAGCGAAGCATGGGGCGGCACCTTCCCTGCTATACGAAAGCCCCATCCAGCCCTGTGCCACCCGGGGGGTTCCAGGGTGCTGAGATGGCTGACGTTTTGGACCGCTCGCCACCGTCGCTGCGGCACGTGAAAACGGACCAAAAACGGGCCAAAACAGCCCAAAAACAGGCCAAAACAGGCCATTTTTGGCTGCGCGAGCGAGCGGCGAGCGGCGGGCAGCGAGCGAAGCATGGGGCGGCACCTTCCCTGCTATACGAAAGCCCCATCCAGCCCTGTGCCACCCGGGGGGTTCCAGGGTGCTGAGATGGCTGACGTTTTGGACCGCTCGCCACCGTCCCTGCGGCACGTGAAAACGGACCAAAAACGGGCCAAAACAGCCCAAAAACAGGCCAAAACTGGCCATTTTTGGCTGCGCGAGCGAGCGGCGATCGGCGGGCAGCGAGCGAAGCATTGGGCGGCACCTTCCCTGCTATACGAAAGCCCCATCCAGCCCTGTGCCACCCGGGGGGTTCCAGGGTGCTGAGATGGCTGACGTTTTGGACCGCTCGCCACCGTCGCTGCGGCACGCTGAAAACGGACCAAAAACGGGCCAAAACAGCCCAAAAACAGGCCAAAACAGGCCATTTTTGGCTGCGCGAGCGAGCGGCGAGCGGCGGGCAGCGAGCGAAGCATGGGCGGCACCTTCCCTGCTATACGAAAGCCCCATCCAGCCCTGTGCCACCCGGGGGGTTCCAGGGTGCTGAGATGGCTGACGTTTTGGACCGCTCGCCACCGTCCCTGCGGCACACGGAAAACGGACCAAAAACGGGCCAAAACAGCCCAAAAACAGGCCAAAACTGGCCATTTTTGGCTGCGCGAGCGAGCGGCGAGCGGCGGGCAGCGAGCGAAGCATGGGGCGGCACCTTCCCTGCTATACGAAAGCCCCATCCAGACCTGTGCCACCCGGGGGGTTCCAGGGTGCTGAGATGGCTGACGTTTTGGACCGCTCGCCACCGTCGCTGCGGCACGTGAAAACGGACCAAAAACGGGCCAAAACAGCCCAAAAACAGGCCAAAACAGGCCATTTTTGGCTGCGCGAGCGAGCGGCGAGCGGCGGGCAGCGAGCGAAGCATGGGCGGCACCTTCCCTGCTATACGAAAGCCCCATCCAGCCCTGTGCCACCCGGGGGGTTCCAGGGTGCTGAGATGGCTGACGTTTTGGACCGCTCGCCACCGTCCCTGCGGCACGTGAAAACGGACCAAAAACGGGCCAAAACAGCCCAAAAACAGGCCAAAACTGGCCATTTTTGGCTGCGCGAGCGAGCGGCGATCGGCGGGCAGCGAGCGAAGCATGGGGCGGCACCTTCCCTGCTATACGAAAGTTCGCACGTGACCTTTACGGGGACTTGTGTTCGCGCTCGGGACCAGGTGAGCGGCTGTTTGTGGGCTTGCAGCTGTTCGTTCATCCTTGAAAGCCTTGTTTTTCCCCCTCTCCCTCTTTTCTCTTGTGCACACAAGGTGTTCGTCGAATTGCTTGTAAAGCTTCCCCTTTTCCGCGAGACTTCGGGACTTGTCCGTCGCTCGTTCTTTCGAACTAACCAACTTTCTCTTTTACAGGTCCTTCGGGACCTGCGAGAGGTTACAAAGTGGGCTGATCCTTGCGGAGCAAGATCGCAAGGGCGAAGCGCGACTTAGGCAACGCAAGCTAAGTTCGCGTCCTCGCCACGAGGGTGACTCGGAACTTGGGTAACGCAAGCTAAGTTCGCGTCCTCGCCACGAGGGTGACTCGGAACTTGGGTAACGCAAGCTAAGTTCGCGTCCTCGCCACGAGGGTGACTCGGAACTTGGGTAACGCAAGCTAAGTTCGCGTCCTCGCCACGAGGGTGACTCGGAACTTGGGTAACGCAAGCTAAGTTCGCGTCCTCGCCACGAGGGTGACTCGGAACTTGGGTAACGCAAGCTAAGTTCGCGTCCTCGCCACGAGGGTGACTCGGAACTTGGGTAACGCAAGCTAAGTTCGCGTCCTCGCCACGAGGGTGACTCGGAACTTGGGTAACGCAAGCTAAGTTCGCGTCCTCGCCACGAGGGTGACTCGGAACTTGGGTAACGCAAGCTAAGTTCGCGTCCTCGCCACGAGGGTGACTCGGAACTTGGGTAACGCAAGCTAAGTTCGCGTCCTCGCCACGAGGGTGACTCGGAACTTGGGTAACGCAAGCTAAGTTCGCGTCCTCGCCACGAGGGTGACTCGGAACTTGGGTAACGCAAGCTAAGTTCGCGTCCTCGCCACGAGGGTGACTCGGAACTTGGGTAACGCAAGCTAAGTTCGCGTCCTCGCCACGAGGGTGACTCGGAACTTGGGTAACGCAAGCTAAGTTCGCGTCCTCGCCACGAGGGTGACTCGGAACTTGGGTAACGCAAGCTAAGTTCGCGTCCTCGCCACGAGGGTGACTCGGAACTTGGGTAACGCAAGCTAAGTTCGCGTCCTCGCCACGAGGGTGACTCGGAACTTGGGTAACGCAAGCTAAGTTCGCGTCCTCGCCACGAGGGTGACTCGGAACTTGGGTAACGCAAGCTAAGTTCGCGTCCTCGCCACGAGGGTGACTCGGAACTTGGGTAACGCAAGCTAAGTTCGCGTCCTCGCCACGAGGGTGACTCGGAACTTGGGTAACGCAAGCTAAGTTCGCGTCCTCGCCACGAGGGTGACTCGGAACTTGGGTAACGCAAGCTAAGTTCGCGTCCTCGCCACGAGGGTGACTCGGAACTTGGGTAACGCAAGCTAAGTTCGCGTCCTCGCCACGAGGGTGACTCGGAACTTGGGTAACGCAAGCTAAGTTCGCGTCCTCGCCACGAGGGTGACTCGGAACTTGGGTAACGCAAGCTAAGTTCGCGTCCTCGCCACGAGGGTGACTCGGAACTTGGGTAACGCAAGCTAAGTTCGCGTCCTCGCCACGAGGGTGACTCGGAACTTGGGTAACGCAAGCTAAGTTCGCGTCCTCGCCACGAGGGTGACTCGGAACTTGGGTAACGCAAGCTAAGTTCGCGTCCTCGCCACGAGGGTGACTCGGAACTTGGGTAACGCAAGCTAAGTTCGCGTCCTCGCCACGAGGGTGACTCGGAACTTGGGTAACGCAAGCTAAGTTCGCGTCCTCGCCACGAGGGTGACTCGGAACTTGGGTAACGCAAGCTAAGTTCGCGTCCTCGCCACGAGGGTGACTCGGAACTTGGGTAACGCAAGCTAAGTTCGCGTCCTCGCCACGAGGGTGACTCGGAACTTGGGTAACGCAAGCTAAGTTCGCGTCCTCGCCACGAGGGTGACTCGGAACTTGAGGGCACCCGAGCCTCATGGTTATGGAGGGGCCAGAGATGCCAAAGAGCTCGAGAATTTTCTGTTCGACATGGAACAATACTTTCGAGCTACGAGGCCCGATTCTGAAGAAACCAAAGTTTCTATAGCAACAATGTATCTGAACGGAGATGCAAAACTTTGGTGGAGAACCCGTTGGGAGGAGATCCAACAAGGTCGGTGTCGAGTTGACACATGGGAGGACTTGAAGCGGGAGTTGCGAACTCAGTTCCTACCGGAGAACACCGAGTTCGTCGCAAGAAGGAAGTTGAGACAACTCCGCCAAAATACTTCCATCCGAGACTACGTGAAGCAATTTTCTGCGCTAATGCTGGACATCCAAGACATGTCCGAGAAGGATAAGCTGTTCAGCTTCCTTGATGGTTTGAAGCCATGGGCGCAACAAGAACTACATCGAAGGAATGTCGCCGATTTGGTCGGGGCAATTGCTGCCGCAGAAAGGCTCACCGACTTTGTTTCCTCAGAAGACCCGGGAAGAAGGAAAACAATCTTCAAGCAATCGCCCTCCAAAATCTTCTCGAGGGAAGGAGCTCGGGGGCGAAGAAAGAAGAAGAGTCCCACAAAGGGCCAAGCCCGAAAGGCAAGGCCCCGAAACCTGGCGGATGCTTCTTGTGCGGAGGGCCGCACATGGTGAGGGAGTGCCCACAAAACAGGCACTCAACGCTTTAACAGCTTCCATCCACCCCCCAAATCGGACAAGGGCAAGGCTGTCGCTCTTAGTTCGAGTAGTTCTGAATCCAGCAGCGACGGCGAGGAGTCGCAAGGACCCCGGATGGGAGCAATGCGTTTGTTGAACGCCATGCGGGGTCAAGTGGGGGAGAACACGAAGTACAAGGCTACAAAAAGCAGGAACTGGTGAGCTGATGTAAGTGGACATCAAGCTAAATGGCCAAACAACCCGTGCTATGGTGGACACGGGTGCCACCCACAACTTTATTGCCGATTCAGAAGCAAAGCGACTTGGGCTGATCTTGGAGAAGAGCCCAAGCCGAATGAAGGCGGTGAACTCGGAGGCCAGGCGAATCTCCGGGTTGGCGAAGGGAGTTCCCATCAAGATCGGAACATGGAGCGGGAACACCAACATGATGGCAGTGCCACTGGACGACTTCCAAGTGATTCTTGGAATGGAGTTCATGCACGCAGCGAAGTTGGTGCCAATGCCGTTCCTAAACTCCTTGTGTATGATGGGGGGTGACGATCCCTGCGTGGTTCCCGTCTCTCGGAGAGGAACCAAGGAACCCCAACACATATCAGCTTTGCAACTGAAGAAAGGGGTGCGGAAAGGTGAACTAACATTCGTGGCCGCTATGAAGCTAGAGCCGCTCGACAAGAGGGCCATTCAAGAACCTGCTGCGGTGGCGAACGTCCTGAAGGAGTTCAATGATGTTATGCCACCCGAGTTGCCGAAGACTCTTCCACCACGCAGAGGCGTAGATCATAGCATCGAGCTGGAGCCAGGAGTGAAGCCTCCAGCGAGACCACCCTACCGCATGCCCCCGCCAGAGTTGGCTGAACTCAGAAAGCAGTTAGGTGAACTGCTAAGCGGTGGTCTCATCCGCAGCTCTAAAGCACCATTCGGAGCTCCAGTCCTCTTCCAAAAGAAACAAGATGGGAGCCTCCGACTATGCGTTGATTATCGAGCCCTCAACAAAGTGACGGTGAAGAACAAGTATCCCATCCCGCTCATCGCGGACTTGTTCGACCAGTTGGGCAAGGCCAAGTATTTCTCGAAACTCGACCTTCGGTCGGGGTACTGGCAGGTGCGCATTGCTGAAGGCGACGAAGCGAAGACTACCTGTGTGACCAGGTATGGAGCGTTTGAGTTCCTGGTGATGCCTTTCGGCTTAACCAACGCTCCGGCCACGTTCTGCACTCTCATGAACCAGTTATTCAAGGAGTATTTGGACAAGTTCGTGGTCGTCTACTTAGACGATATCGTCGTCTACAGTCAAACGCTCGAGGAGCATGTCAAGCACCTACGGACAATTTTCAAGGTTCTCAGGGAGAACACTTTGTTCGTGAAAAGGGAGAAATGTTACTTTGCCCAAACGGAGATCTTATTCTTGGGGCATCGAATCGGTGATGGCTCCATTCGGATGGACAAATCAAAGGTGCAAGCAGTTGCGGAATGGCGAACTCCAAAGAAGGTGCCAGAGTTGAGATCCTTCCTTGGTTTCGTCAACTACTATCGACGCTTCATAGCGGGGTATTCGAAGCGTGCAACTCCACTGACGGAGTTACTGAAGAAGGAGCAGCCTTGGAAGTGGTCTGACAAATGTGAAACAGCATTCCAAGATCTGAAGGCTGCTGTTCTGGAAGAACCGGTGCTCAAATTGCCGGACTATGGGGAGCCCTTCGAAGTCCATACAGATGCTTCAGACTTCGCTATTGGGGGAGTGCTCATGCAGGAGGGTCATCCGGTGGCCTACGAGAGCCGCAAACTCAACGAGACCGAGCGGCGAGCGGCGGGCAGCGAGCGAAGCATGGGGCGGCACCTTCCCTGCTATACGAAAGCCCCATCCAGCCCTGTGCCACCCGGGGGGTTCCAGGGTGCTGAGATGGCTGACGTTTTGGACCGCTCGCCACCGTCGCTGCGGCACGTGAAAACGGACCAAAAACGGGCCAAAACAGCCCAAAAACAGGCCAAAACTGGCCATTTTTGGCTGCGCGAGCGAGCGGCGAGCGGCGGGCAGCGAGCGAAGCATGGGGCGGCACCTTCCCTGCTATACGAAAGCCCCATCCAGCCCTGTGCCACCCGGGGGGTTCCAGGGTGCTGAGATGGCTGACGTTTTGGACCGCTCGCCACCGTCGCTGCGGCACGTGAAAACGGACCAAAAACGGGCCAAAACAGCCCAAAAACAGGCCAAAACTGGCCATTTTTGGCATGCGCGAGCGAGCGGCGAGCGTGCGGACAGCGAGCGAAGCATGGGGCGGCACCTTCCCTGCTATACGAAAGCCCCATCCAGCCTGTGCCACCGGGGGGTCCAGGGTGCTGAGATGGCTGACGTTTGGAACGCTCGGCCACCGTCGCTGCGGCACGTGAAAACGGACCAAAACGGGCCCAAAACAGCCCAAAATCAGGCCAAAACTGGCCATTTTGGCTGCGCGAGCGAGCTGGCGAGCCGGCGGGCAGCGAGCGAAGCAGGGGCGGCACCTTCCCTGCTATACGAAAGCCCCATCCAGCCCTGTGCCACCCGGGGGGTTCCCAGGGTGCTGAGATGGCTGACGTTTTGGGACGCTCGCCACCGTCGCTGCGGCAGTGAAACGGACCAAAAACGGGCCAAAACAGCACAAAACAGCCAAAACTGCCATTTTGGCTGCGCGAGCGAGCCCCGGCGAGCGGCGGACAGCGAGCGAAGCATGGGCGGCACCCTTCCCATGCTATACGAAAGCCCCATCCAGCCCTGTGCCACCCGGGGGGTTCCAGGGTGCTGAGATGGCTGACGTTTTGGACCGCTCGCCACCGTCGCTGCGGCACGTGAAAACGGACCAAAAACGGGCCAAAACAGCCCAAAAACAGGCCAAAACTGGCCATTTTTGGCTGCGCGAGCGAGCGGCGAGCGGCGGGCAGCGAGCGAAGCATGGGGCGGCACCTTCCCTGCTATACGAAAGCCCCATCCAGCCCTGTGCCACCCGGGGGGTTCCAGGGTGCTGAGATGGCTGACGTTTTGGACCGCTCGCCACCGTCGCTGCGGCACGTGAAAACGGACCAAAAACGGGCCAAAACAGCCCAAAAACAGGCCAAAACTGGCCATTTTTGGCTGCGCGAGCGAGCGGCGAGCGGCGGGCAGCGAGCGAAGCATGGGGCGGCACCTTCCCTGCTATACGAAAGCCCCATCCAGCCCTGTGCCACCCGGGGGGTTCCAGGGTGCTGAGATGGCTGACGTTTTGGACCGCTCGCCACCGTCGCTGCGGCACGTGAAAACGGACCAAAAACGGGCCAAAACAGCCCAAAAACAGGCCAAAACTGGCCATTTTTGGCTGCGCGAGCGAGCGGCGAGCGGCGGGCAGCGAGCGAAGCATGGGGCGGCACCTTCCCTGCTATACGAAAGCCCCATCCAGGTTTATGTTCCCCGAGTGGACAATTTGAGGCGTGAACTCTTAAAAGAGTGCCATGATTCCCTTTGGGCTGGACACCCAGGTATTCACCGAACATTGGCTCTCGTGGAGAGGGCCTTCTACTGGCCAAAGATGGGGATTGACGTGGAGGAATATGTTCGAACGTGCCTCACTTGCCAACAAGACAAGGCGGAACAACGGAAGCCGGTGGGACTTTTGGAGCCGTTGCCCGTGCCAGAGAGGCCGTGGGAGAGCATTTCCTTGGACTTCATATCGAGCTTGCCACTTGTAGGGAGACTCGGATCGATACTCGTGGTGGTCGATCGGTTTTCAAAGTATGCAACGTTCATTGCTGCTCCCCTACACTGTTCAGCAGAGGAGGCGGCCAAGCTGATGATGAGAGATGTGGTGAAGTATTGGGGAGTCCCGCACAACATTATTAGTGATCGAGATGCTCGGTTCCTGGGACGATTCTGGACCGAGTTATTCAAGTTGTTGGGGTCAAAGTTATACTTCTCCACAAGCCTCCACCCCCAGACGGATGGTCAGACTGAAAGGATAAACTCGCTCTTGGAGCAATATCTTCGGCACTACGTGAGTGCCAACCAACGAGATTGGGTGAAGTTGTTGGACATTGCCCAATTCTCCTACAACTTGCAGCGGAGCTCTGCATCCAACAAGAGCCCCTTCGAGATTATTACAGGACAACAACCGTCAACTCCGCACACCATGGCAATTGGATACACTGGGAGTAGCCCGTCAGCTTACCATTTCGCAAAGGAGTGGCACCGAAATGCAGATATTGCGCGGGCTTACTTGGAGAAGGCGGCAAGAAGAATGAAGAAGTGGGCAGACTTGGGAAGGCGACCGCAAGAGTTCAAGGTCGGCGATTTGGTGTTGGTAAAGCTTCAACCAGCATCACTCCAATTCTTCCGGAACAAAATCCACAAGGGATTGGTGCGCAAATATGAAGGGCCCTTCCCAATTATCAGCAGGGTAGGCAATGTTTCCTACAAGTTGCAGCTGCCGGCGTGGTTCAAAATTCACAATGTTCTTCACGCCAGCAACCTGAAAGCCTACCACTCGGATCCGCAAGATGCATCACGAAGTATACCAACTCGGCTACCCCCCACCACTGCCTCCTACGAGAAGCGAGTTGAAACAATCTTGGCGGACCGTAAGATAAAGCTACCCAATGGAGCTGAACAGACGGAGTATTTGGTGAAGTGGCGAAAGCTTCCCCGAACCGAAGCCAGCTGGGAGCCAGAGGACGCCCTACGGCATGAAGAAGCAATCGTCAACAACTATCAACAAGCGTCGACGAGGGCGTCGACAGTTTAAGTGGGGGAGAATGTCACGAACGGTCGCTTCACACCCGCAACAACTTCGTTCAACGAACCGTTCGTCGCTCACCCCACCATGTACAGCTGCTTGGCAGGATGTTTTCTCTTAGTTTTGGGTCATTTTGCTTGTAAAAATGTAAGTTCGAACTCGCTGCAGCGTTACAAAGCGACCGCTCACCGAACCGAGCAAAACAGCCCCAAAACAGCCCAAAAACAGGCCAAAACTGGCCATTTTTGGCTGCGCGAGCGAGCGGCGAGCGGCGGGCAGCGAGCGAAGCATGGGGCGGCACCTTCCCTGCTATACGAAAGCCCCATCCAGCCCTGTGCCACCCGGGGGGTTCCAGGGTGCTGAGATGGCTGACGTTTTGGACCGCTCGCCACCGTCGCTGCGGCACGTGAAAACGGACCAAAAACGGGCCAAAACAGCCCAAAAACAGGCCAAAACTGGCCATTTTTGGCTGCGCGAGCGAGCGGCGAGCGGGGCGGCAGCGATGGCGAAGCATGGGCGGACACCTTCCTGCTATACGAAAGCCCCATCCAGCCCTGTGCCACCCGGGGGTTCCAGGGTGCTGAGATGGCCTGGACGTTTTGGACCCGCTCGCACACGTCGCTGCGGCAAGCGAAAACGGACCAAAACAGGCCAAAACAGCCCAAAAACAGGCCCAAACCTGGCCATTTTGGCTGCGCGAGACTAGAGGCGAGTGAGCGGGGCAGCGAGCGAAGCATGGGGCGGCACCTTCCCTGCTATACGAAAGCCCCATCCAGCCCTGTGCCACCGGGGGGTCCAGGGTGCTGAGATGGCTGACGTTTTTGGACCGCTCGCCACCGTCGCTGCGGCACGCGAAAACGGACAAAAACTGGCCAAAACAGCCCAAAAACAGCCAAAAACTGGCCATTTTTGGCTGCGCGAGCCGAGCGGAGAGCGGCCGGCAGGAGCGAAGCATTGGGCGGCAACTTCCCTGCTATACGAAAGCCCCATCCAGCCCTGTGCCACCCGGGGGGTTCCAGGGTGCTGAGATGGCTGACGTTTTGGACCGCTCGCCACCGTCGCTGCGGCACGCGAAAACGGACCAAAAACGGGCCAAAACAGCCCAAAAACAGGCCAAAACTGGCCATTTTGGCTGCGCGAGCGAGCGGCGAGCGGCGGGCAGCGAGCGAAGCATGGGCGGCACCTTCCCTGCTATACGAAAGCCCCATCCAGCCCTGTGCCACCCGGGGGGTTCCAGGGTGCTGAGATGGCTGACGTTTTGGACCGCTCGCCACCGTCGCTGCGGCACGCGAAAACGGACCAAAAACTGGCCAAAACAGCCCAAAAACAGGCCAAAACTGGCCATTTTTGGCTGCGCGAGCGAGCGGCGAGCGGCGGCAGCGAGCGAAGCATGGGGCGGCACCTTCCCTGCTATACGAAAGCCCCATCCAGCCCTGTGCCACCCGGGGGGTTCCAGGGTGCTGAGATGGCTGACGTTTTGGACCGCTCGCCACCGTCGCTGCGGCACGCGAAAACGGACCAAAAACGGGCCAAAACAGCCCAAAAACAGGCCAAAACTGGCCATTTTCGGCTGCGCGAGCGAGCGGCGAGCGGCGGGCAGCGAGCGAAGCATGGGGCGGCACCTTCCCTGCTATACGAAAGCCCCATCCAGCCCTGTGCCACCCGGGGGGTTCCAGGGTGCTGAGATGGCTGACGTTTTGGACCGCTCGCCACCGTCGCTGCGGCACGTGAAAACGGACCAAAACGGGCCAAAACAGCCCAAAAACAGGCCAAAACTGGCCATTTTTGGCTGCGCGAGCGAGCGGCGAGCGGCGGGCAGCGAGCGAAGCATGGGGCGGCACCTTCCCTGCTATACGAAAGCCCCATCCAGCCCTGTGCCACCCGGGGGGTTCCAGGGTGCTGAGATGGCTGACGTTTTGGACCGCTCGCCACCGTCGCTGCGGCACGTGAAAACGGACCAAAAACGGGCCAAACAGCCCAAAAACAGGCCAAAACTGGCCATTTTTGGCTGCGCGAGCGAGCGGCGAGCGGCGGACAGCGAGCGAAGCATGGGGCGGCACCTTCCCTGCTATACGAAAGCCCCATCCAGCCCTGTGCCACCCGGGGGGTTCCAGGGTGCTGAGATGGCTGACGTTTTGGACCGCTCGCCACCGTCGCTGCGGCACGTGAAAACGGACCAAAACGGGCCAAAACAGCCAAAAACAGGCCAAAACTGGCCATTTTTGGCTGCGCGAGCGAGCGGCGAGCGGCGGACAGCGAGCGAAGCATGGGGCGGCACCTTCCCTGCTATACGAAAGCCCCATCCAGCCCTGTGCCACCCGGGGGGTTCCAGGGTGCTGAGATGGCTGACGTTTTGGTACCGCTCGCCACCGTCGCGTGCGGCACGTGAAAACGGACCAAAACGGGCCAAAACAGCCCAAAAACAGGCCAAAACTGGCCATTTTTGGCTGCGCGAGCGAGCGGCGAGCGGCGGGCAGCGAGCGAAGCATGGGGCGGCACCTTCCCTGCTATACGAAAGCCCCATCCAGCCCTGTGCCACCCGGGGGGTTCCAGGGTGCTGAGATGGCTGACGTTTTGGACCGCTCGCCACCGTCGCTGCGGCACGCGAAAACGGACCAAAAACGGGCCAAAACAGCCCAAAAACAGGCCAAAACAGGCCAAAACAGGCCAAAACAGGCCAAAACAGGCCAAAACAGGCCAAAACTGGCCTGATCCTTGCGGAGCAAGATCGCAAGGGCGAAGCGCGACTTAGGCAACGCAAGCTAAGTTCGCGTCCTCGCCACGAGGGTGACTCGGAACTTGGGTAACGCAAGCTAAGTTCGCGTCCTCGCCACGAGGGTGACTCGGAACTTGGGTAACGCAAGCTAAGTTCGCGTCCTCGCCACGAGGGTGACTCGGAACTTGGGTAACGCAAGCTAAGTTCGCGTCCTCGCCACGAGGGTGACTCGGAACTTGGGTAACGCAAGCTAAGTTCGCGTCCTCGCCACGAGGGTGACTCGGAACTTGGGTAACGCAAGCTAAGTTCGCGTCCTCGCCACGAGGGTGACTCGGAACTTGGGTAACGCAAGCTAAGTTCGCGTCCTCGCCACGAGGGTGACTCGGAACTTGGGTAACGCAAGCTAAGTTCGCGTCCTCGCCACGAGGGTGACTCGGAACTTGGGTAACGCAAGCTAAGTTCGCGTCCTCGCCACGAGGGTGACTCGGAACTTGGGTAACGCAAGCTAAGTTCGCGTCCTCGCCACGAGGGTGACTCGGAACTTGGGTAACGCAAGCTAAGTTCGCGTCCTCGCCACGAGGGTGACTCGGAACTTGGGTAACGCAAGCTAAGTTCGCGTCCTCGCCACGAGGGTGACTCGGAACTTGGGTAACGCAAGCTAAGTTCGCGTCCTCGCCACGAGGGTGACTCGGAACTTGGGTAACGCAAGCTAAGTTCGCGTCCTCGCCACGAGGGTGACTCGGAACTTGGGTAACGCAAGCTAAGTTCGCGTCCTCGCCACGAGGGTGACTCGGAACTTGGGTAACGCAAGCTAAGTTCGCGTCCTCGCCACGAGGGTGACTCGGAACTTGGGTAACGCAAGCTAAGTTCGCGTCCTCGCCACGAGGGTGACTCGGAACTTGGGTAACGCAAGCTAAGTTCGCGTCCTCGCCACGAGGGTGACTCGGAACTTGGGTAACGCAAGCTAAGTTCGCGTCCTCGCCACGAGGGTGACTCGGAACTTGGGTAACGCAAGCTAAGTTCGCGTCCTCGCCACGAGGGTGACTCGGAACTTGGGTAACGCAAGCTAAGTTCGCGTCCTCGCCACGAGGGTGACTCGGAACTTGGGTAACGCAAGCTAAGTTCGCGTCCTCGCCACGAGGGTGACTCGGAACTTGGGTAACGCAAGCTAAGTTCGCGTCCTCGCCACGAGGGTGACTCGGAACTTGGGTAACGCAAGCTAAGTTCGCGTCCTCGCCACGAGGGTGACTCGGAACTTGGGTAACGCAAGCTAAGTTCGCGTCCTCGCCACGAGGGTGACTCGGAACTTGGGTAACGCAAGCTAAGTTCGCGTCCTCGCCACGAGGGTGACTCGGAACTTGGGTAACGCAAGCTAAGTTCGCGTCCTCGCCACGAGGGTGACTCGGAACTTGGGTAACGCAAGCTAAGTTCGCGTCCTCGCCACGAGGGTGACTCGGAACTTGGGTAACGCAAGCTAAGTTCGCGTCCTCGCCACGAGGGTGACTCGGAACTTGGGTAACGCAAGCTAAGTTCGCGTCCTCGCCACGAGGGTGACTCGGAACTTGGGTAACGCAAGCTAAGTTCGCGTCCTCGCCACGAGGGTGACTCGGAACTTGGGTAACGCAAGCTAAGTTCGCGTCCTCGCCACGAGGGTGACTCGGAACTTGGGTAACGCAAGCTAAGTTCGCGTCCTCGCCACGAGGGTGACTCGGAACTTGGGCGGGCAGCGAGGGCGAAAGCATGGGGCGGCACCTTACCTGCCTATACGAAAGTCCCCATCCAGCCCTTGTGCACACGGGGGTTCCAGGGTGTGAGATGGCTGACGTTTTGGGACCGCTCGCCACCGTCGTGCGCACGTGGGAAAAGGACCAACAAAGGGCCAAAACAGCCCAAACACAGGCCCAAAACTGGCCATTTTTGGCTGCGCGAGCGAGCGGCGAGCGGCGGGCAGCGAGCGAAGCATGGGGCGGCACCTTCCCTGCTATACGAAAGCCCCATCCAGCCCTGTGCCACCCGGGGGGTTCCAGGGTGCTGAGATGGCTGACGTTTTGGACCGCTCGCCACCGTCGCTGCGGCACGCGAAAACGGACCAAAAACTGGCCAAAACAGCCCAAAACAGGACTGGCCATTTTTGGCTGCGCGAGCGAGCGGCGAGCGGCGGGCAGCGAGCGAAGCATGGGGCGGCACCTTCCCTGCTATACGAAAGCCCCATCCAGCCCTGTGCCACCCGGGGGGTTCCAGGGTGCTGAGATGGCTGACGTTTTGGACCGCTCGCCACCGTCGCTGCGGCACGCGAAAACGGACCAAAAACGGGCCAAAACAGCCCAAAAACAGGCCAAAACTGGCCATTTTCTGGCTGCGCGAGCGAGCGGCGAGCGGCGGGCAGCGAGCGAAGCATGGGGCGGCACCTTCCCTGCTATACGAAAGCCCCATCCAGCCCTGTGCCACCCGGGGGGTTCCAGGGTGCTGAGATGGCTGACGTTTTGGACCGCTCGCCACCGTCGCTGCGGCACGCGAAAACGGACCAAAAACTGGCCAAAACAGCCCAAAAACAGGCCAAAACTGGCCATTTTTCGGCCTGCGCGAGCGAGCGGCGAGCGGCGGGCAGCGAGCGAAGCATGGGCGGCACCTTCCCTGCTATACGAAAGCCCCATCCAGCCCTGTGCCACCCGGGGGGTTCCAGGGTGCTGAGATGGCTGACGTTTTGGACCGCTCGCCACCGTCGCTGCGGCACGCGAAAACGGACCAAAAACGGGCCAAAACAGCCCAAAAACAGGCCAAAACTGGCCATTTTCGGCTGCGCGAGCGAGCGGCGAGCGGCGGGCAGCGAGCGAAGCATGGGGCGGCACCTTCCCTGCTATACGAAAGCCCCATCCAGCCCTGTGCCACCCGGGGGGTTCCAGGGTGCTGAGATGGCTGACGTTTTGGACCGCTCGCCACCGTCGCTGCGGCACGCGAAAACGGACCAAAAACGGCCAAAACAGCCCAAAAACAGGCCAAAACTGGCCATTTTTGGCTGCGCGAGCGAGCGGCGAGCGGCGGGCAGCGAGCGAAGCATGGGGCGGCACCTTCCCTGCTATACGAAAGCCCCATCCAGCCCTGTGCCACCCGGGGGGTTCCAGGGTGCTGAGATGGCTGACGTTTTGGACCGCTCGCCACCGTCGCTGCGGCACGCGAAAACGGACCAAAAACGGGCCAAAACAGCCCAAAAACAGGCCAAAACTGGCCATTTTTGGCTGCGCGAGCGAGCGGCGAGCGGCGGGCAGCGAGCGAAGCATGGGGCGGCACCTTCCCTGCTATACGAAAGCCCCATCCAGCCCTGTGCCACCCGGGGGGTTCCAGGGTGCTGAGATGGCTGACGTTTTGGACCGCTCGCCACCGTCGCTGCGGCACGCTGAAAACGGACCAAAAACGGGCCAAAACAGCCCAAAAACAGGCCAAAACTGGCCATTTTTGGCTGCGCGAGCGAGCGGCGAGCGGCGGGCAGCGAGCGAAGCATGGGGCGGCACCTTCCCTGCTATACGAAAGCCCCATCCAGCCCTGTGCCACCCGGGGGGTTCCAGGGTGCTGAGATGGCTGACGTTTTGGACCGCTCGCCACCGTCGCTGCGGCACGTGAAAACGGACCAAAAACTGGCCAAAACAGCCCAAAAACAGGCCAAAACTGGCCATTTTTGGCTGCGCGAGCGAGCGGCGAGCGGCGGGCAGCGAGCGAAGCATGGGGCGGCACCTTCCCTGCTATACGAAAGCCCCATCCAGCCCTGTGCCACCCGGGGGGTTCCAGGGTGCTGAGATGGCTGACGTTTTGGACCGCTCGCCACCGTCGCTGCGGCACGTGAAAACGGACCAAAAACGGGCCAAAACAGCCCAAAAACAGGCCAAAACTGGCCATTTTTGGCTGCGCGAGCGAGCGGCGAGCGGCGGGCAGCGAGCGAAGCATGGGGCGGCACCTTCCCTGCTATACGAAAGCCCCATCCAGCCCTGTGCCACCCGGGGGGTTCCAGGGTGCTGAGATGGCTGACGTTTTGGACCGCTCGCCACCGTCGCTGCGGCACGTGAAAACGGACCAAAAACGGGCCAAAACAGCCCAAAAACAGGCCAAAACTGGCCATTTTTGGCTGCGCGAGCGAGCGGCGAGCGGCGGGCAGCGAGCGAAGCATGGGGCGGCACCTTCCCTGCTATACGAAAGCCCCATCCAGCCCTGTGCCACCCGGGGGGTTCCAGGGTGCTGAGATGGCTGACGTTTTGGACCGCTCGCCACCGTCGCTGCGGCACGTGAAAACGGACCAAAAACGGGCCAAAACAGCCCAAAAACAGGCCAAAACTGGCCATTTTTGGCTGCGCGAGCGAGCGGCGAGCGGCGGGCAGCGAGCGAAGCATGGGGCGGCACCTTCCCTGCTATACGAAAGCCCCATCCAGCCCTGTGCCACCCGGGGGGTTCCAGGGTGCTGAGATGGCTGACGTTTTGGACCGCTCGCCACCGTCGCTGCGGCACGTGAAAACGGACCAAAAACGGGCCAAAACAGCCCAAAAACAGGCCAAAACTGGCCATTTTTGGCTGCGCGAGCGAGCGGCGAGCGGCGGGCAGCGAGCGAAGCATGGGGCGGCACCTTCCCTGCTATACGAAAGCCCCATCCAGCCCTGTGCCACCCGGGGGGTTCCAGGGTGCTGAGATGGCTGACGTTTTGGACCGCTCGCCACCGTCGCTGCGGCACGTGAAAACGGACCAAAAACGGGCCAAAACAGCCCAAAAACAGGCCAAAACTGGCCATTTTTGGCTGCGCGAGCGAGCGGCGATCGGCGGGCAGCGAGCGAAGCATGGGGCGGCACCTTCCCTGCTATACGAAAGCCCCATCCAGCCCTGTGCCACCCGGGGGGTTCCAGGGTGCTGAGATGGCTGACGTTTTGGACCGCTCGCCACCGTCGCTGCGGCACGTGAAAACGGACCAAAAACGGGCCAAAACAGCCCAAAAACAGGCCAAAACTGGCCATTTTTGGCTGCGCGAGCGAGCGGCGATCGGCGGGCAGCGAGCGAAGCATTGGGCGGCACCTTCCCTGCTATACGAAAGCCCCATCCAGCCCTGTGCCACCCGGGGGGTTCCAGGGTGCTGAGATGGCTGACGTTTTGGACCGCTCGCCACCGTCGCTGCGGCACGCGAAAACGGACCAAAAACGGGCCAAAACAGCCCAAAAACAGGCCAAAACAGGCCATTTTTGGCTGCGCGAGCGAGCGGCGAGCGGCGGGCAGCGAGCAAAGCATTGGGCTGCACCTTCCCTGCTATACGAAAGCCCCATCCAGCCCTGTGCCACCCGGGTGGTTCCAGGGTGCTGAGATGGCTGACGTTTTGGACCGCTCGCCACCGTCCCTGCGGCACACGAAAACGGACCAAAAACGGGCCAA
>PYDT01000268.1:105893-110893 GCA_004837865.1 Musa balbisiana | reverse complement strand
TGGCCTGCGCGAGCGAGCGGCGAGCGGCGGGCAGCGAGCGAAGCATGGGGCGGCACCTTCCCTGCTATACGAAAGCCCCATCCAGCCCTGTGCCACCCGGGGGGTTCCAGGGTGCTGAGATGGCTGACGTTTTGGACCGCTCGCCACCGTCGCTGCGGCACGTGAAAACGGACCAAAAACGGGCCAAAACAGCCCAAAAACAGGCCCAAAACTGGCCATTTTTGGCTGCGCGAGCGAGCGGCGATCGGCGGGCAGCGAGCGAAGCATGGGGCGGCACCTTCCCTGCTATACGAAAGCCCCATCCAGCCCTGTGCCACCCGGGGGGTTCCAGGGTGCTGAGATGGCTGACGTTTTGGACCGCTCGCCACCGTCGCTGCGGCACGTGAAAACGGACCAAAAACGGGCCAAAACAGCCCAAAAACAGGCCAAAACTGGCCATTTTTGGCTGCGCGATGCGAGCGGCGATCGGCGGGCAGCGAGCGAAGCATGGGCGGCACCTTCCCTGCTATACGAAAGCCCCATCCAGCCCTGTGCCACCCGGGGGGTTCCAGGGTGCTGAGATGGCTGACGTTTTGGACCGCTCGCCACCGTCGCTGCGGCACGCTGAAAACGGACCAAAAACGGGCCAAAACAGCCCAAAAACAGGCCAAAACTGGCCATTTTTGGCTGCGCGAGCGAGCGGCGAGCGGCGGGCAGCGAGCGAAGCATGGGCGGCACCTTCCCTGCTATACGAAAGCCCCATCCAGCCCTGTGCCACCCGGGGGGTTCCAGGGTGCTGAGATGGCTGACGTTTTGGACCGCTCGCCACCGTCGCTGCGGCACGGAAAACGGACCAAAAACGGGCCAAAACAGCCCAAAAACAGGCCAAAACTGGCCATTTTTGGCTGCGCGAGCGAGCGGCGAGCGGCGGGCAGCGAGCGAAGCATGGGGCGGCACCTTCCCTGCTATACGAAAGCCCCATCCAGCCCTGTGCCACCCGGGGGGTTCCAGGGTGCTGAGATGGCTGACGTTTTGGACCGCTCGCCACCGTCGCTGCGGCACGTGAAAACGGACCAAAAACGGGCCAAAACAGCCCAAAAACAGGCCAAAACAGGCCATTTTTGGCTGCGCGAGCGAGCGGCGAGCCGGCGGGCAACGAGCGAAGCATGGGGCGGCACCTTCCCTGCTATACGAAAGCCCCATCCAGACCTGTGCCACCGGGGGGTTCCAGGGTGCTGAGATGGCTGACGTTTGGACCGCTCGCCACCGTCGCTGCGGCACGTGAAAACGGACCAAAAACGGGCCAAAACAGCCCAAAAACAGGCCAAACAGGCCATTTTTGGCTGCGCGAGCTGCGAGCGAGCGAGCTGTCACGGACTTAGCTGGTTTTGCCTAAGTCGTGCGGCACCCTTGCGTGTCCGTCCGCAAAGGTCAGCCTCCCCGAAACCTCCCCATGGTCCCTTAGGACCTACAAAGAGAAACGGGTTAGAGAAAGCGCCTTACTCGGGATTCACAAGCAAACAATCCAGGAAACACTTCTTAGACAATGCAAATTACAGACAGACTTAACAAGCTCCGAACAGTTGCACAACAAAGGGGAAAAATGGTCCATTACAGACCGAAATCTCTCACAAGTGTCCACATGACACAACCTTTATTTACAAGCCTAAAGTGGCCATCAAACCCACACAAATGGGACTCTTAGCCTTCGGCCGTCCCTCAACCTGCTGTGCAGAGCATGAACAAACCCACAAGACACGGACATACATGAGCATTGCATCAAACATCCTGTTTCAAAGTTTGTCCGTGACATTCTCCCCCACTTATTCCTTCGACGTCCTCGTCGAAGCCTTTGTCGACACTGCAACTGCTTGCCTTTGCTGAGTCTTCAATCTTCTGCTCCAGCTGCAACGCGCCTCTTGGCTCCCAGCTGCTCTTCGCTGCTGTTTTTGAGTAGTCGAATCTTTGATCCGCCATCCTGCTTCAACTCGCCAATGACTCTAAATATGGTGTGGGGTTGGCTGAGTTGTGTTGATCCTTGTTGGTTCCTGCGGATCCTCCAGATGAAGGAAAAGACCATCCTTTCTGCGCCAGTCTCTCAAAATTCCACATGCTGCTTGAACTGGGTGGATGCTTGTTGGAGCTTTAACGAGCATCCTCTCGCAAACTTCTGAAGTTTTGGGTCCTTCCTCCACAAAATCTGTCCATTGACTCTTCTTTCGCTTAGTTGCCTCATCCAAGTAGGTTCGCATCACTTCTGCTTTTGATTGGCATTTCGTTGGGAAATGAAGCGGACAATCTACTCTCAGTAGCACTGATCACCGTTGGTGAGGATTTGACAACTATTGTCTTCCATTATCTTCGAAGGGTCTTTGAACTTGTGCAGAGCTCCTCTGCTGGATAGATAAGAGAATTGGGGTACTCGGTTTCACCCATTCTCTTAGTAGTTGAGAAGGCAAAGGTTACTTGACTTCGCCCGCCTCCTCGAGGTTGTACTCCATGCATCGAGCTGGTTACTGGCCTTCGCCTGCTCTTTGCTCACACTTCTGAAGCACTTGAAGTGTTTGCACTCCTTGCATTGAGTTAGTTACTGTGATTCACCTCCTCAATGCCATCGAACTTCTGGAATGCCGGAAGTTTTCACCCCAACTTGGAGTAATTCTCTGATAGATTTGGTCGCCTCTGGGATTGTACCGCCTTCTCCATCAGTCCTGCCGCCTACTCCACTGAGTAGCAAAGGTACAGCACCGCGTACTGCCTGCTTCGTTCCTTGATCGTGCACTCTTGCATGACCCGAAGTCCTTCACTTTCGGCTATCTTGATGAGAAGCTCGTTGACACCGGTCTTACGAAGTTCTTTGGCCTCCGCCCTTCAGCCTTGTCTTGGTACTTGGAGATTGCCTCTGCATACTCCACCTCCTCGGCCCCTTTCACGACCAAGCGCTCTCCCTCCACGAGAGCAAGGGATCAATGACTTTCACGGAAGTCCCGCCTTTGCGGTACCATGGCGCTGCCATGCCCATGGCCCTACTATCCGTCGCTTCGCCTCTGCATCCCTTTTCTTCCCGATCAGTAGATATGTCTCTGTGGCACTCCTCCGAGTCCACCTCCATACTAACTGATGCTTGAGTTTGGGTAGCTAAGTCCCTCTGGACTCGTCGTCGCTTCCTCGCCCCTTTCGACCGCCTGCTTCAACACCTCTGTGTTCTTCAAGCAGCTCCCTTTGGTCGATGGAAAGACAGACTGCAACTCCCATGCATGGCCTCTGCCATCATGTTGTAGAGTTTACACCAATTCTGTTCTCCTTAGCTTCCTTGGTCGCAACGTTCGCTTACTCGACCTTGTCCTCTGACTTGTCGGGCTCCCTTAAGCGAATATAGTTCTGGAGCAGTCAAACTCTCTAGCTGCTTCGATCATACCTCTGCATGATCACGTCCCTCCCAGGGGACTCACTGGTCCTTGCATTCGAACTTCACCCTTGGTGGAACACAGCCCCCATATGCTGATGACCAAGGCTTTCATCCGATGCAAAATTCGATGCACGCACGGAAGACCCGCCTCTGCGGTACCATGGCCTTCACTCCTTGAATCCATAGCCCTTCTTGCCGTCGTGTTGTTCACCGAAGTGGAGCTTCCAGTAGCTCCCGATCATACCTCCGTATGATCTTGTCCCTCACGGGGCAAGATTCGTGTGTATCGCATTGCCACGAACTGTTCCACCACGATCCGCTGCACCATGTCGCCTCCTGGTGACATCTCCGTTGCATTCTGATCATTGTGGGATGAACTCGAATTGTGAACCCTCCATGTGTGGCCTCTACCAATACATCGCAGGGTCTCTTCCACCTTCGGTTTTGTTCGCTCCTTTGGCAATCGACCTTCATCCACCCACTCTTGGGTCACACCTAGATGAAGCACCGCTCTAGGACAGTCCGTCGCCTAGTAGCTCCCGAAGTCCACCGACTTCGCTGCAATTAGTGCACCATTGTCTGGATCCTGGGCCTCTGCCCCTACCAGCACAATCTCCGCTGCGCACCGCTTCCTTCAAGCAACTTCATAGCAACACTGTGGCATATTCTTCAAGAGTACTCGCCTTCGCGTCCTCTTGCCCCGTGCCAAGGCCTTCTGAACCCAACTTTTGCCTCCGCAAGTTAAGTCGCCTTGGTTCCTCCGTCAAATGCTTCTCCGAGATAAGGTGCATGTGCCCAGAAGCTCCCTTCGTCTTTGGCACCATGCAGGATGAGTCCGCTCCATCAGAAAGGACCCATGGAACAACATGATCCTGCTCTTGCCTCTGCAAGAGTTCATGTCCTTGACCTCTGTCCACGGAAAGCTCTGCGCCTCCGCTCCATGTTCCATCTTCTATGCCGGCTCACTTCATACGGCTTGGGTACTTCGCCAAGTTACACCCAAGTTGCTCCGCTCCTCGTTTCTGCATTGAGTTGATGGTGGTCCTCGCGCCCACCATTCCACGGGTCAGCCCTCCCTTGAGTCCGATCTCCATATCGACTCCTAGTGTGCCTTCATTTCTGTTGCTTTTGGTCGCTCCCCCACTTGATCTCGCAATGCATCCACCAATGCGTTCTCTCAAGCTGAGATCATGCAACGACTCCTCGCCGCTCGCTCGATCCATTGAGCTTCGTGGAGGTGTTATTTGTTGAGGTACTCCTCCTCAACATGTGCGGTCCGTTGCACAAGATTCTCCCTCTGGAGAGTCGGGACTTATCCCTCCTGGATATCTATCCCGTTGGAGCAAACATCTCTCTTCGATTCGGAGACCACCATCCCCTTGGACTACTCCGATTTGCTGAACAAACTGCGCATTGTTCTGCCTCCTGCAAACGCACTTGCTAGATTGCGACTCCATGTCAATACAGCCCTCACTGCGCCCCTCAAGGCCTAGCAACATGCTGAACTTGCTGCACACTTCAGCCTCCTACGGATGTATCCTTCGCATGCCGAAGAGAAAGTTTCAATGCTCCATGGCGCCGAGTTCCGATCGCTTTGGGATGGCCACGAACA
>PYDT01000268.1:93393-100893 GCA_004837865.1 Musa balbisiana | reverse complement strand
TCTATTGAGGAATTCATCTCTAAAAACAAATTTGTGTTGCTGTAAATTTTCGTCGCAAACCGCTGAAATTTTTCGACGAGAATTCTGCTATCGCAACTTGCACCAATTTCTTTGCTGTTATACTGCTGAAATTTTTTTGATTAAATTGGACATACTTACTGTCATATACACTGAGATTTTGCTATCAATTCCCTCCTCAAATCTCTCAAGTTTTTTGTGGAAATTTCGTTGAGAAACCGTTGTTTCTTCGACGACAATTCTACTCTTACAAGACAACACAATTCTGCAGCAAACTTCCACTGATTTCTATCAAACCTTTGCTGCCATCTACCATAGATCTAAAACTTTCATCCACAGCTCTAAAACTCCACCAAACCACACCCTCAAACTACACCCAAAACGGCCACAAAACAAGCCTAAACCGCAGCCTACATCCACCAATCCACCAACCCTTTCGACCATCACTTCTCTCAACCCATACTTGCCTTTAACCCGACAACAAAAGAGAGATCTAAACATCACAAATTTAGAGGCATATTCTATGGCATCTAGGGAGGTAATCAATGCTAAATTCGAAGCCTTGGAGGCGCGAATGGAGGATAAGATTCGGACTCTCTTTACCGAACTTAGTTTGGGCCGACCACTAAGCTCGAAGAAATCACATCAAGAAGAGAGCTCTAACCAATCGCACCAAGCCCGAAGAGATGACTTCCAAGAGAGGAGAGGTTCAATGACTGATCTTAACTATCCATGAATGAGGGTGGACTTCCCTAGATGGGAAGAAGGAGACCCGATTGGTTGGATCTCGCGTGCGGAGCGATATTTTCAGTACCACAAAACCGTGGATGCATCTATGGTGGAAATTGCAGCTATACATCTTGAAGGGGATGCCATACAATGGTTTCACTGGTTTAAATATGCTCATGGAGTTCTCTCATGGCGACAATTCAAAGAAAGACTATTGATCCGCTTCGGACCAACCGATTACGAGAACATTGACGTTCTAGCAAAGATCCGACAAATCTCTACCGTTCGGGAGTACCAAACCAGGTTTGAAATGTTATCTAATCAAACTCATGATTGGTCTCAAAAACAGCTATTGGGGACCTTCATTGAGGGCTTGAAGCCGGAGATCCGGGGAGAAGTTAAAGCACGACAACCGTACACGCTTATGGCAGCCATCTCTTTCGCACGACATCAAGAGGAGCGATTGAACCATGAAGCCCGAAGAACTAGGATCGCTTCTCAACCTACAATGCAGAAGCCCTCACCCCCCCCTACTATCAATCAAGTTCTTGCACCAAAAATGATGATAAGAGAAGAGCTTCGGGAGCGATCTACAAAGGAGTTATGTGATAGAACCCTTGCAGATTCTAAGCTTGGGGTTGATCTCTTTAGGGGATCGGCCTCCTGGAACTCTATAGGGGTTCCTTCCTCCAAGTTGCTGCTCAAAGGCTGCAGAAAAGATTCATCTATTGCTTATCAAAAGAGTAGGAATACATGACTATTTATAGGGTTTCTAAACCCTAACTCCTAATAGGACTCTTACTCAAGACTCCTACTCAATTAAGACTTCTACTTAAGACTCCTAATAGGACTCCTACTCAAGACTCCTATTCCTTTACAACTCCTAATTCTTCTTTAAGAAATAACCTCAAAACCCTAGCCGGCCTCTTCACCTCTTTAATAAGGGTCGGCTTAGGTAGGTTTTACATGAATGCCCCAATCAATTAGGACTCTCCTAGCTAGAGTCCTAACAGACCCGCCCTCTTCAAATCAGCCTTGTCCTCAAGGCTAACAATCCATGAATTCTGTGAGTTTGATCTTCAAGTCGTCATAGTTCTCCCAAGTGACACCTTCTACTAGTAAGTTCACCCATTGTATTAGCACTTCAGTAATGGGTCGTCGTCGTCGAGTCACGATCCGTCGATTAATAATGACACTCAACTGGGTCTGGAGTTCTCTTTGGGTAGTCATATTCGGTGGGTGGCTTTGGGCTGTCTCCAAGCACCTGTTTATCACTTCCGTCTGGCCATCGATTTGTGGGTGATACGTCGTACTCCTTTTCAATTTAGCACCCTGCATATGGAATAACTCTGTCCAAAATCTGCTCATAAAGATGCAAGTAGAATTTGGCACAAGCACAATGCATCCTTTATCGTGTAATTCTTTTGAGTCCCAATTGTAATGAGCCACGGAGCTTGATGCTTCCTCCAATTTTTTTATGATCTTACTGGTCTTCGGATCTTCCTGCCATTCTATCATAATATCCTCAAGGAAGTCACTGGTTGGAAGTGAAACGATCGAAAATTCAACTTGCTCGGGTAGCTGCGAAAGCGCATCTGCAACAACATTCTCTTTCCCCTTTTTGTAAGTTATTTCATAATCAAATCCAAGAAGTTTTGTTACCCATTTTTGTTGCTCAGGGGATGATATCTTTTGCTCCAAAAAGTACTTGAGGCTTTTATGATCGGTTTTAATTTGAAATCGTCGACCGATCAAGTAGGGTCTCCACCTCGTTGCTGCGTGCACAATGGCGAGCATCTCCTTATCATATGTTGACATGTTTTGATGGGAGGGAGATAATGCCTTGCTAGTGTATGCGAGTGGTCGACCATCTTGCATGAGAATGGCTTCAATTCTAACTCCAGATGCGTTGGCCTCAATATTGAAGGGCCGGTTAAAATCTGGTAGTGCTAGCACCGGCGTCGTCGTCATGGTTGCCTTAAGTTTGTCGAAGGCAGCAGAGGCTTTGTCCGACCATTTGAAGATATCTTTTTTCAGTAAAGAAATAAGTGGTGCACTGATCTTTCCATAGTTTTTCATGAACTTACGATTGTAGCCTATTAAACCGAGAAAGCCACGTAGCAATTTTATGTTCCACGAGGTCAGCCGATTCTGCATTGCTCCAATTTTGGAGGGGTCCACTGTCACACCTTCCTCTGATATGATATGCCCAAGATATTCCACCTTCTGGTGACGAAAGCAAAAATTCGTAGTGGCCGTTGTGTCTTCAAAAGGCGGTTTTCGGTATCTCTTCTTTGCACACTCATATTTGATGATACCCGGATCGAAGGTCCAGCTTTGTGAAGACTTGTGCTCTCTTTCATCTAACAATTCATCTGCTATTAGAATAGGGTATTTGTCCTTGATGATTATGCCATTGAGGGCTCGGTAATCAATCCACATTCGCCATGTTTCATCCTTCTTTCGTACAAAGAGCACCAGTGAAAAGTAGGGGCTGCAACTTGGCCGAGTAACTCTTGTTTCGGGCATCTCTTTTATAATCCTTTTTATTTCATCCTTCTGCAGATATGAATGTTGATATAGCCAAGTATTTGCAGGAGGTTTGCCCAGAAGAATCGGTATACAATGATCATGCCGACGGGCAAGAGGTAGGTTGCGCGGTTCGTCAAATATATCTGAAAATTCAGCAAGCAAAGGAAGTAGGTTTGGATCTTCAAATTCTATTGGCTCTCCCTTAGTTTGCTGCTCAAGTTGTACCAAAAAGCCGCTGCATTCTTTATGTAAAACATTCTCCATTTGTTGTGTGCAAATCGTCATTACGTCGCCCCCACGTTTCCCGTGTAAAATCACCTGTTTCTCTTTACTGTAAAATCTCAAAATTAGTTTCATAAAATTCCAGAAAACATTACCTAATGTTGTCAACCATTCAATTTTGAGCATAGACTCATGATCATCAAGAGGGAGGAGGAAGAAATCTTGAATTATCTCTTGTTCCTGCAGTAATAGTTTCTCTTGCGGGCGCCTACGATCACACTTCAAAATCCGTCCGTCGGTGAACTTGACGTCAAACCTGCTGTAATACTCGATAGGTAAGGCCATCCGGATAGCAACTTTACTATCTAGAAAGTTATTAGTGATGCCCATGTCGATGAGAACAGTGATCGATTGTTGTTTGAGAAGGCCTTCAACTTTCATCGTTTGCGGGTTTGAGTAGCCAGCTAGTGCATGCACCATAACTTCGGTCGGTTGTGGCTCTTCTTCTGCATTTTCTTCTTTATTATCAAGGCTCTCTTCTTGATGTTCAATGACCTCTTCTTCTACTAGTTTAATCATAAGAAGTCTCCCTTTTCTACAGTGATGCTCGCGGCTCCACGGCTCATCGCGGTGCCAACATAACTCCTCCGTAGATCGCTCCTGAAGCTCTTCTCTTGTCATCATTTTTGGTGCAGGGACTCGGTTGATAGTAGGGGGGGTTGAGGGCTTCTGCATTGTAGGTTGAGAAGCGATCCTAGTCCTCTGAGCTTCATGGTTCAAACGCTCCTCTTGATGTCGTGCGAAAGAGATGGCTGCCATAAGCGTGTACGGTTGTCGTGCTTGAACTTCTCCCCGGATCTCCGGCTTCAAGCCCTCAATAAAGGTCCCCAATAGCTGTTTTTAAGACCAATCACGAGTTTGATTAGATAACCTTCCAAACCTTGTTTGGTACTCCTGAATAGTAGAGGTTTGTCGGATCTTTGCTAGTTGTTCGTCAATGTTCTTGTAATCGGTTTGTCTGAAGCGGATCAATAGTCCTTCTTTGAACTGTCGCCATAAGAGAACTCCATGAGTATATTTAAACCAGTAAAACCATTGTATGGCATCCCCTTCAAGATGTATAGCTGCAATTTCTACCATAGATGCATCCGCAGTTTTATGATACCGAAAATATCGCTCCGCGCGCGAGATCCAACCAATCAGGTCTCCTTCTTCCCATCTAGGGAAGTCCACCCTCATTCGTGGATAGTTGAGATCAGTCATTGAACCTCTCCTCTCTTGGAAGTCATCTCTTCGGGCTTGGTGCGATTGGTTAGAGCTCTCTCCTTGATGTGATTTCTTCGAGCTTAGTGGTCGGCCCAAACTGAGTTCAGTAAAGAGAGTCCGAATCTTATCCTCTATTCGCACCTCCAAGGCTTCGAATTTAGCATTGATTGCCTCCCTAGATGCCATAGAATATGCCTCCAAATCTGTGATGTTTAGATCTCTCTTTTGTTGTCGGGTTAAAGGCAAGTATAGGTTGAGAGAAGTGATGGTCGAAAGGGTTGGTGGATTGGTGGATGTAGGCTGCGGTTTAGGCTTGTTTTGTGGCAATTTTGGGTGTAGTTTGAGGGTGTAGTTTGGTGGAGTTTTAGGGCTGTGGATGAAAGTTTTAGATTTGTGGTAGATGGCAGCAAAGGTTTGATAGAAATCAGTGGAAGTTTGCTGCAGAATTGTGTTGTCTTGTAAGAGCAGAATTGTCGTCGAAGAAACAACGGTTTCTCAACAAAATTTCCACAAAAAACTTGAGAGATTTGAGGAGGGAATTGATAGCAAAATTTCAGTGTATGTGACAGTAAGTATGTCCAATTTAATCAAGAAAATTTCGGCAGTATAAGAGCAAAGAAATTGGTGCAAGTTGCGATAGCAGAATTCTCGTCGAAAAATTTCAGCGGGTTGCGATGAAAATTTGCAGCAACACAAAATTATTTTTAGAGATGAATTCCTAAATAGATCAATCTTAGATGGAAGCCAAGATGATCTATAAAGTGTAGAAGAAATTTCGTTCAAAAAAGATTACAAATAGATCGGTTAAGGCAACAATATGCGGCTGAAATTTTCTGCAGCACAGATTTTCAAGTATAGCAGATTGGACGTAAAAGACTAGTGGTTTATATTGAGAATTTTTTGATAAAACCAAAAGGAAAACCTCTATTAGGAAGTATCAAATCTATCATAAAAATTTCATAGAGATTTGGACAGAAAAAATGTAGTAGCAAGATCAAACAAACTATGCTATGCGGCTGAAATTTTATAGTGCAGATTTTTAAGTATAGCAGATTAGACGTAAAAGATCAATGGTTTATATTAAGAATTTTTTGACAAAACCAAGGGGAAATCTGCTATTAGGATGTGTCAAAGCTGTCATAAAAATTTCGTAGAGATTTGGATAGAAAAAATGCAGTAGCAAGATCAAATAGACTGTGTTATGCGGTTAGAATTCTGCAATGTATCTTTCGTCGTAGAGATGAAAACTTTGCGACGAAAAGTTTATGCAGCAATATAGGAACAATTTTTTTTTTTTTTGGATTTTGAATAAGGATAACTAAATTGCAGCAGCAGTAAGGTAGAAAACCAGAACCTGTTGCAATTCACGGGGAGATCAAAAGATGATCTGCGATGGTGTAGATGACAACGGAATTTGGTGACGATCTTTTAAGCAATTATGGGAATTGCTTTGGGCGGCTGTGGAGGGATGATGGATGGCTGTGGAAAGGGCAGCAAGACGCCAAGAATGCTGCTCTGATACCAAGTGATAGAACCCTTGCAGATTCTAAGCTTGGGGTTGATCTCTTTAGGGGATCGGCCTCCTGGAACTCTATAGGGGTTCCTTCCTCCAAGTTGCTGCTCAAAGGCTGCAGAAAAGATTCATCTATTGCTTATCAAAAGAGTAGGAATACATGACTATTTATAGGGTTTCTAAACCCTAACTCCTAATAGGACTCTTACTCAAGACTCCTACTCAATTAAGACTTCTACTTAAGACTCCTAATAGGACTCCTACTCAAGACTCCTATTCCTTTACAACTCCTAATTCTTCTTTAAGAAATAACCTCAAAACCCTAGCCGGCCTCTTCACCTCTTTAATAAGGGTCGGCTTAGGTAGGTTTTACATGAATGCCCCAATCAATTAGGACTCTCCTAGCTAGAGTCCTAACATTATGTTGGCATTGCGACGAGCCGTGGAGCCGCGAGTATCGCTGTAGAAAAGGGAGGCTTCTTATGATTGAACCAGTAGAAGAAGAGGTCATTGAACATCCAGAAGAGAGCTTTGAACATAATGAAGAAGATGTAGAAGAAGAGCCACAACCAACCGACGTTACGATACACGCATTAGCCGGCTACTCCAACCCGCAAATGATGAAAGTTGGAGGCCTTCTCAAACAACAACCGATCACTGTTCTCATCGACAAGGGCAGTACTAATAACTTCCTAAATAGTAAGGTTGCTGCTCGGATGGCACTACATATAGAAGGTTGCAGCAAGTTCGATGTAAAGATTGCTGACGGCAGAATCCTAAAGTGCGACCAAAGATGCCCGCAGGTGAAACTATTGCTGCAAGACCAAGAAATTATGACCAATTTCTTCCTCCTCCCTCTTGATGATCATGAGGCCATGCTCAGAATTGAATGGTTGATGACATTAGGTGATGTTTCCTGGAATTTTATGAAACTAATTTTGAGATTTTACAGCAAAGAGAAACAGGTGATTCTACACGGGAAATGTGGGGGCGACGTAATGATGATTTGCACACAACAAATCGAGAAGGTTTTGTATAAAGCATGCAACGGCTTTTTGGTACAACTTGAGCAGCAAACTAAGGGAGAGCCAATAGAATTTGAAGATCCAAACCTACTTCCTTTGCTTGCTGAATTTTCAGATATATTTGACGAACCGCGCAACCTACCTCTTGCCCATCGACATGATCATTGTATACCGATTCTTCTGGGCAAATCTCCT
>PYDT01000268.1:81492-85886 GCA_004837865.1 Musa balbisiana | reverse complement strand
CGTGCAGTGGCAGGTCGACAAGCTTCGACTGAGGGACGTCAAGGAATAAGTGGGGGAATGTCACGGACAAACTTTGAAACAGGATGTTTGATGCAATGCTCATGTATGTCCGTGTCTTGTGGGTTTGTTCATGCTCTGCACAGCAGGTTGAGGGACGGCAGAAGGCTAAGAGTCCCATTTGTGTGGGTTTGATGGCCATTTTAGGCTTGTAATAAAGGTTGTGTCATGTGGACACTTGTGAGAGATTTTCGGTCTGTAATGGACCATTTTCCCCTTTGTTGTGCAACTGTTCGGAGCTTGTTAAGTCTATCTGTAATTTGTATTGTAAACGAAGTGTTTCCTGGATTGTTTGCTTGTGAATCCCGAGTAAGGCGCTTTCTCTAACCCGTTTTCCTCTTTCGTAGGTCCTAAGGGACCATGGGAGGTTTCGGGGAGGCTGACCTTTGCGGACGGACACGCAAGGGTGCCGCACGACTTAAGCAAAACCAGCTAAGTCCGTGACAATGGGGCGGCACCTTCCCTGCTATACGAAAGCCCCATCCAGCCCTGTGCCACCTGGGGGGTTCCAGGGTGCTGAGATGGCTGACGTTTTGGACCGCTCGCCACCGTCAATGCGGCACGCGAAAACGGACCAAAAACTGGCCAAAACAGCCCAAAAACAGGCCAAAACTGGCCATTTTCGGCTGCGCGAGCGAGCGGCGAGCGGCGGGCAGCGAGCGAAGCATGGGGCGGCACCTTCCCTGCTATACGAAAGCCCCATCCAGCCCTGTGCCACCCGGGGGGTTCCAGGGTGCTAAGATGGCTGACGTTTTGGAACGCTCGCCACCGTCGCTGCGGCACACGAAAACGGACCAAAAACTGGGCAAACAGCCCAAAAACAGGCCAAAACAGGCCATTTTTGGCTGCGCGAGCGAGCGGCGGGCAGCGAGCGAAGCATTGGGCGGCACCTTCCCTGCTATACGAAAGCCCCATCCAGCCCTGTGCCACCCGGGGGGTTCCAGGGTGCTGAGATGGCTGACGTTTTGGACTGCTCGCCACCGTCGCTGCGGCACGCGAAAACGGACCAAAAACGGGCCAAAACAGCCCAAAAACAGGCCAAAACTGGCCATTTTTGGCTGCACGATCGAGCGGCGAGCGGCGGACAACGAGCGAAGCATGGGGCGGCACCTTCCCTGCTATATGAAAGCCCCATCCAGCCCTGTGCCACCCTGGGGGTTCCAGGGTGCTTGAGATGGCTGACGTTTTGGACCGCTCGCCACCATCGCTGCGGCACGCGAAAACGGACCAAAAACGGGCCAAAACAGCCCAAAAACAGGCCAAAACTGGCCATTTTTGGCTGCGCGAGCGAGCGGCGGATAGCGAGCGAAGCATGGGCTGGCACCTTCCTTGCTATATGAAAGCCCCATTCAGCCCTGTGCCACCTGGGTGCTGAGATGGGTGCAGCAGATTGCACCGCTCACCACTGTCGCTGCAGCATGCAAAAACTGCCATTTTTTGCTGCGCGAGCGAGCCTGGTCAGCACATCTCAGCCGTATGCAGTTGGGTCTGGGGCCTTGGGGTCATTGTATTGTCTGAACCCAACTGCATTCAGGTACAACAGAAGGCAGGTTCGAGTGTGGTGAGGCACAGGTTTTACGACTTTTTGTGCAACAGTATGCGAGCGGGGCAGGGATGCTGGGATGCAACAGAAGGCAGGTTCGAGCAGGGCAGGGATGGGGGCACGTGCGTGCAGCAGATTGCTTCGAGGTCGCGGGCACTGCAGCAGCGACCGCATCATTGCAATGCCAGTCTGCGCCTCGTCGAATCGAAGTCGCTTGCTCGCTAGTACTAGGCAGGAAGCAGCACAAAGTGCAGCGAGAGATGCTCGGACTACGCCTCACTTGGACACCTCAGCCCGTGTTCATTGCATCGTGTCAGATATTTCGACCGCTCAACGGTCGCTTTAAACCTCGTTAGCTCGGAGGGCAGTGGAATTGGAGAGGGGGGGGGGGGGGGGGGGGACGAATCCGTGCGACGCAGGGCTGGATCTCAGTGGATCGTGGCAGCAAGGCCACTTGTTAGGACTCTAGTTAGGAGAGTCCTAATTGATTGGGGCATTCATGTAAAACCTACCTAAGCCGACCCTTATTAAAGAGGTGAAGAGGCCGGCTAGGGTTTGGAGGTTATTTCTTAAAGAAGAATTAGGAGTTGTAAAGGAATAGGAGTCTTGAGTAGGAGTCCTATTAGGAGTCTTGAGTAGAAGTCTTAATTGAGTAGGAGTCTTGAGTAAGAGTCCTATTAGGAGTTAGGGTTTAGAAACCCTATAAATAGTCATGTATTCCTACTCTTTTGATAAGCAATAGATGAATCTTTTCTGCAGCCTTTGAGCAGCAACTTGGAGGAAGGAACCCCTATAGAGTTCCAGGAGGCCGATCCCCTAAAGAGATCAACCCTAAGCTTAGAATCTGCAAGGGTTCTAACACTTGGTATCAGAGCAGCATTCTTGGCATCTCGCTGCCCTTCCACAGCCATCCATCATCTCTCTACAGCCGCCTAAAGCAATTCCCATAATTGCTTAAAAGATCGTCGCTAAATTCCACCGTCATCTCCACCACCGCAGATCATTCTTTGATCTCCCCGTGAATTGTAACAGGTTCTGGTTTCCTACCTTACTGCTGCTGCAATTTAGTTATCCTTATTCAAAAATCCAAAAAAAAATTGTTCCTATATTGCTGCATAAACTTTTCGTCGCAAAGTTTTCATCTCTACGACGAAAGATACATTGCAGAATTCTAACCGCATAACACAGTCTATTTGATCTTGCTACTGCATTTTTTCTATTCAAATCTCTACGAAATTTTTATGACATAATTGACACTTCCTAAAGGCAGATTTCTCTTGGTTTTGTCAAAAAATTCCTAATATAAACCATTGATCTTTTACATCTAATCTGCTATACTTAAAAATCTGCACTATAAAATTTCAGCCGCATAGCATAGTTGTTTGATCTTGCTACTGCATTTTTTCTATCCAAATGTCTATGAAATTTTATGATAGATTTGATACTTCCTAATAGAGGATTTCCTTTGGTTTTATCAAAAAATTCTCAATATAAACCACTAGTCTTTTACGTCCAATCTGCTATACTTGAAAATCTGTGCTGCAGAAAATTTCAGCCGCATATTGTTGCCTTAACCGATCTATTTGTAATCTTTTTTGAACGAAATTTCTTCGACACTTTATAGATCATCTTGGCTTCCATCTAAGATTGATCTATTGAGGAATTCATCTCTAAAAACAATTTTGTGTTGCTGTGAATTTCGTCGCAACCCGCTGAAATTTTTCGACGAGAATTCTGCTATCGCAACTTGCACCAATTTCTTTGCTGTTATACTGCCGAAATTTTCTTGATTAAATTGGACATACTTACTGTCATATACACTAAGATTTTGCTATCAATTCCCTCCTCAAATCTCTCAAGTTTTTTGTGGAAATTTCGTTGAGAAACCGCTGTTTCTTCGACGACAATTCTACTCTTACAAGACAACACAATTCTGCAGCAAACTTCCACTGATTTCTATCAAACCTTTGCTGCCATCTACCATAGATCTAAAACTTTCATCCACAGCTCTAAAACTTCGCCAAACCACACCCTCAAACTACACCCAAAACGGCCACAAAACAAGCCTAAACCGCAGCCTACATCCACCAATCCACCAACCCTTTTGACCATCACTTCTCTCAACCCATACTTGCCTTTAACCCGACAACAAAAGAGAGATCTAAACATCACAGATTTAGAGACATATTCTATGGCATCTAGGGAGGCAATCAATGCTAAATTCGAAGCCTTGGAGGCGCGAATGGAGGATAAGATTCGGACTCTCTTTACCGAACTCAGTTTGGGCCGATCACTAAGCTCGAAGAAATCACATCAAGGAGAGAGCTCTAACCAATCGCACCAAGCCCGAAGAGATGACTTCCAAGAGAGGAGAGGTTCAATGACTGATCTCAACTATCCACGAATGAGGGTGGACTTCCCTAGATGGGAAGAAGGAGACCCGATTGGTTGGATCTCGCGTGCGGAGCGATATTTTCGGTACCACAAAACTGTGGATGCATCTATGGTGGAAATTGCAGCTATACATCTTGAAGGGGATGCCATACAATGGTTTCACTGGTTTAAATATGCTCATGGAGTTCTCTCATGGCGACAATTCAAAGAAGGACTATTGATCCGCTTTGGACCAACCGATTACGAGAACATTGACGTTCTAGCAAAGATCCGACAAACCTCTACCGTTCGGGAGTACCAAACCAGGTTTGAAATGTTATCTAATCAAACTCGTGATTGGTCTCAAAAACGGCTATTGGGGACCTTCATTGAGGGCTTGAAGCCGGAGATCCGGGGAGAA
>PYDT01000268.1:62267-71213 GCA_004837865.1 Musa balbisiana | reverse complement strand
TGGCACCTTCCCTGCTATACGAAAGCCCCATCCAGCCCTGTGCCACCCGGGGGGTTCCAGGGTGCTGAGATGGCTGACGTTTTGGACCGCTCGCCACCGTCCCTGCGGCACGTGAAAACGGACCAAAAACTGGCCAAAACAGCCCAAAACTGGCCAAAACAGCCCAAAAACAGGCCAAAACTGGCCATTTTTGGCTGCGCGAGCGAGCGGCGAGCGGCGGGCAGCGAGCGAAGCATGGGGCGGCACCTTCCCTGCTATACGAAAGCCCCATCCAGCCCTGTGCCACCCGGGGGGTTCCAGGGTGCTGAGATGGCTGACGTTTTGGACCGCTCGCCACCGTCGCTGCGGCACGCGAAAACGGACCAAAAACTGGCCAAAACAGCCCAAAACTGGCCAAAACAGCCCAAAAACAGGCCAAAACTGGCCATTTTTGGCTGCGCGAGCGAGCGGCGGGCAGCGAGCGAAGCATGGGGCGGCACCTTCCCTGCTATACGAAAGCCCCATCCAGCCCTGTGCCACCGGGGGGTTCCAGGGTGCTGAGATGGCTGACGTTTTGGACCGCTCGCCACCGTCGCTGCGGCACGTGAAAACGGACCAAAAACTGGCCATTTTTGGCTGCGCGAGCGAGCGGCGGGCAGCGAGCGAAGCATGGGGCGGCACCTTCCTGCTATACGAAAGCCCCATCCAGCCCTGTGCCACCGGGGGGTTCCAGGGTGCTGAGATGGCTGACGTTTTGGACCGCTCGCCACCGTCGCTGCGGCACGTGAAAACGGACCAAAAACTGGCCAAAACAGCCCAAAACTGGCCAAAACAGCCCAAAAACAGCCCAAAAACAGGCCAAAACTGGCCATTTTTGGCTGCGCGAGCGAGCGGCGGGCAGCGAGCGAAGCATGGGGCGGCACCTTCCTGCTATACGAAAGCCCCATCCAGCCTGTGCCACCCGGGGGGTTCCAGGGTGCTGAGATGGCTGACGTTTTGGACCGCTCGCCACCGTCGCTGCGGCACGTGAAAACGGACCAAAAACGGGCCAAAACAGCCCAAAACTGGCCAAAACAGCCCAAAAACAGCCCAAAACTGGCCAAAACAGCCCAAAACTGGCCATTTTTGGCTGCGCGAGCGAGCGGCGAGCGGACGGGCTCCACCCTCCCCGGCGCCCCTTTCCAGTGGACTTGGGGGGGGCCGTCCGTCCCCACTGAGATGCTTCTCAGACTACAATTCGGATGACGCAGGCCGCCCATTCTCAAGCTCGGTGATCCCGGTTCGCTCGCGTTTACTAAGGGAACCTTATAGTTTCTTCTCCTCCGATTAATTTATAGCTTAAATCAGCGGGGTAGCCCCACCTGACCTAGGGTCGCGGTCCGTGGCAATCGACTGCACCACGAATGGGTCCTCGAGACTCGCCTGGGTCCAGAAGGCACGAAGTACGGCTCGCACAAGGCATCCACCACGCGTCGTGTTCGAAAACCACGACGGCCCGCTTTCGGCCAAACGCACCCTCGGGCACGGGGGGCCATCATACGCACAACGCCCCCACCCCCGAAGGGGGCATGCGAAGCGTCGGAAAGCGTGACGCCAGGCAGGCGTGCCTTAGCGGAGGCCTCGGGGCAACTTGCGTTCAAAGACTCGATGGTCACGGGATTCTGCATTCACACCAGGTATGCATTTCGCTACGTTCTCATCGATGCGGAGAGCCGAGATATCCGTTTGACAGAGTCTCCAATGGGGTCACGTCGGAATGTATAATACCTGCATGCGAGGAGGCCCTTCGCCTCCGATGGTTAGTGTACCTGGCGCTCTCCGCGCCGGGGTTGGTAGTTCATCCCCCCGTCGTACCACCCTAGTGCGGATCGAATGGGGTGGTCGGGACGAGGCCGAAGAAGCAATCGTGACGCATTCACGTCGTCTCGGCAGTGGGTCTGACAATGACCTTCCGCCGGTGCACCTACGGAAACCTTGTTACGACTTCTCCTTCCTATAAAGGATAAGGTTCAGTGGACTTCTCGCGACGTCACGGGCGCGAACCGCCCCCGTCGCCTCGATACGAACACTTCACCGGACCATGCAACGGTGGAGCGACGGGCGGTGTGTACAAAGGGCAGGGAAGTAGTCAAGCGAGCTGATGAACTCGCGCTTACTAGGAATTTCCGTCGTTGAAGACCAACACTGCAATGATCATCCCCATCCGATGAAATTTTCATAAGATTACCCGGGCCGTCGGCCAAGGCTTATAGTACTCGTTGAATAATAGTTGTAGCGCGCGTGTGGCCCAGAACATCTAGGGGCATCATAGACCAGTATGCCTCACAAACCTTCCGTGGCCTAAAACGCCATAGTCCCTCTAAGGAAGCTAGGGCCCGGAAGGGATGCCCTGCCGCGTAGCTAGTTAGCAGGCTGAGGTCTTTGTTATCGGAATTAACAGACAATCGCCACAAACTAAGAAGGCCATGCACCACCACCCCATAGAATCAAGAAAGAGTCTCACGCTGTCAATCTTGCTAGTGTCGGACCTGGTAAGTTGCCCCGTGTTGGAGTCAAAATGAGCCGCAGGCTCCACTCTGGTGGTGCCTTCCGTCAATTACTTAAGTTTCAGCCTTGCGACCATACTCCCCACGGAACCCAAAGACTTTGATTCTCATAAGGTGCCGGCGGAGTCTAAGAGCAACATCGCCGATCCTGGTCGGCAGCGTTTATGGTTAGACTAGACGGATCCTGACGTCTTCGAGCCCCCAACTTTCTTCTTGATAATGAAAAACATCCTTGGCCAAATGCTTCGCAGTGGTTCGTCTTTATAAATCCAGAATTTCACCTCTGACTATGAAATTAGAATTGCCCCGACTGTCCCTCTAATCATACTCCGATCCGAGGCCAAACAATAGGACCGAAATCCTGTGATGTTATCCATGTAATGTATCCAGAGCATGGGCTGCTTTGAGCACTCTATTTTTCAAGTAACAGCGCTGGCGGCACGACCGGACAGTTAAGGCCAGGCACGCATCGCCGACAGAAGGGATGGGACGACGGTGCACACCGCGAGGCGGACCGACCGGACCCATCCCAAAGTCCAACTACGAGCTTTTTAACTGCAAACTTAAATATACGATTTGGAGCTGGGAAATTACCGCGGTGCTGGCCCAGCTGCCTCCCCCATGGATCCTCGTTAAGGGATTTAGATTGTACTCATTCCAATTTACAGACTCGAAGAGCCGGTATTGTTATTATTGTCACTACCTCCCCGTGTCAGATTGGGTAATTTGCCCAAAACAGGCCAAAACAGGCCAAAACAGGCCATTTTTGGCTGCGCGAGCGAGCGGCGAGCGGCGGGCAGCGAGCGAAGCATGGGGCGGCACCTTCCCTGCTATACGAAAGCCCCATCCAGCCCTGTGCCACCCGGGGGGTTCCAGGGTGCTGAGATGGCTGACGTTTTGGACCGCTCGCCACCGTCGCTGCGGCACGTGAAAACGGACCAAAAACGGGCCAAAACAGCCAAAAACAGGCCAAAACAGGCCAAAACAGGCCAAAACAGGCCAAAACAGGCCAAAACAGGCCAAAACAGGCCAAAACTGGCCATTTTTGGCTGCGCGAGCGAGCGGCGAGCGGCGGGCAGCGAGCGAAGCATGGGGCGGCACCTTCCCTGCTATACGAAAGCCCCATCCAGCCCTGTGCCACCCGGGGGGTTCCAGGGTGCTGAGATGGCTGACGTTTTGGACCGCTCGCCACCGTCCCTGCGGCACGTGAAAACGGACCAAAAACGGGCCAAAACAGCCCAAAAACAGGCCAAAACTGGCCATTTTTGGCTGCGCGAGCGAGCGGCGAGCGGCGGGCAGCGAGCGAAGCATGGGGCGGCACCTTCCCTGCTATACGAAAGCCCCATCCAGCCCTGTGCCACCCGGGGGGTTCCAGGGTGCTGAGATGGCTGACGTTTTGGACCGCTCGCCACCGTCCCTGCGGCACGTGAAAACGGACCAAAAACGGGCCAAAACAGCCAAAAACAGGCCAAAACAGGCCAAAACAGGCCAAAACAGGCCAAAACTGGCCATTTTTGGCTGCGCGAGCGAGCGGCGAGCGGCGGGCAGCGAGCGAAGCATGGGGCGGCACCTTCCCTGCTATACGAAAGCCCCATCCAGCCCTGTGCCACCCGGGGGGTTCCAGGGTGCTGAGATGGCTGACGTTTTGGACCGCTCGCCACCGTCCCTGCGGCACGTGAAAACGGACCAAAAACGGGCCAAAACAGCCCAAAAACAGGCCAAAACTGGCCATTTTTGGCTGCGCGAGCGAGCGGCGAGCGGCGGGCAGCGAGCGAAGCATGGGGCGGCACCTTCCCTGCTATACGAAAGCCCCATCCAGCCCTGTGCCACCCGGGGGGTTCCAGGGTGCTGAGATGGCTGACGTTTTGGACCGCTCGCCACCGTCGCTGCGGCACGTGAAAACGGACCAAAAACGGGCCAAAACAGCCCAAAAACAGGCCAAAAACAGCCCAAAAACAGGCCAAAACAGGCCAAAACAGGCCATTTTTGGCTGCGCGAGCGAGCGGCGAGCGGCGGGCAGCGAGCGAAGCATGGGGCGGCACCTTCCCTGCTATACGAAAGCCCCATCCAGCCCTGTGCCACCCGGGGGGTTCCAGGGTGCTGAGATGGCTGACGTTTTGGACCGCTCGCCACCGTCCCTGCGGCACGTGAAAACGGACCAAAAACGGGCCAAAACAGCCAAAAACAGGCCAAAACAGGCCAAAACAGGCCAAAACTGGCCATTTTTGGCTGCGCGAGCGAGCGGCGAGCGGCGGGCAGCGAGCGAAGCATGGGGCGGCACCTTCCCTGCTATACGAAAGCCCCATCCAGCCCTGTGCCACCCGGGGGGTTCCAGGGTGCTGAGATGGCTGACGTTTTGGACCGCTCGCCACCGTCCCTGCGGCACGTGAAAACGGACCAAAAACGGGCCAAAACAGCCCAAAAACAGGCCATTTTTGGCTGCGCGAGCGAGCGGCGAGCGGCGGGCAGCGAGCGAAGCATGGGGCGGCACCTTCCCTGCTATACGAAAGCCCCATCCAGCCCTGTGCCACCCGGGGGGTTCCAGGGTGCTGAGATGGCTGACGTTTTGGACCGCTCGCCACCGTCCCTGCGGCACGTGAAAACGGACCAAAAACGGGCCAAAACAGCCCAAAAACAGGCCAAAACTGGCCATTTTTGGCTGCGCGAGCGAGCGGCGAGCGGCGGGCAGCGAGCGAAGCATGGGGCGGCACCTTCCCTGCTATACGAAAGCCCCATCCAGCCCTGTGCCACCCGGGGGGTTCCAGGGTGCTGAGATGGCTGACGTTTTGGACCGCTCGCCACCGTCCCTGCGGCACGTGAAAACGGACCAAAAACGGGCCAAAACAGCCCAAAAACAGGCCAAAACAGGCCAAAACAGGCCAAAACTGGCCATTTTTGGCTGCGCGAGCGAGCGGCGAGCGGCGGGCAGCGAGCGAAGCATGGGGCGGCACCTTCCCTGCTATACGAAAGCCCCATCCAGCCCTGTGCCACCCGGGGGGTTCCAGGGTGCTGAGATGGCTGACGTTTTGGACCGCTCGCCACCGTCCCTGCGGCACGTGAAAACGGACCAAAAACGGGCCAAAACAGCCCAAAAACAGGCCAAAACAGGCCAAAACAGGCCAAAACTGGCCATTTTTGGCTGCGCGAGCGAGCGGCGAGCGGCGGGCAGCGAGCGAAGCATGGGGCGGCACCTTCCCTGCTATACGAAAGCCCCATCCAGCCCTGTGCCACCCGGGGGGTTCCAGGGTGCTGAGATGGCTGACGTTTTGGACCGCTCGCCACCGTCCCTGCGGCACGTGAAAACGGACCAAAAACGGGCCAAAACAGCCAAAAACAGGCCAAAACAGGCCAAAACAGGCCAAAACAGGCCAAAACAGGCCAAAACAGGCCAAAACAGGCCAAAACAGGCCAAAACAGGCCAAAACAGGCCAAAACTGGCCATTTTTGGCTGCGCGAGCGAGCGGCGAGCGGCGGGCAGCGAGCGAAGCATGGGGCGGCACCTTCCCTGCTATACGAAAGCCCCATCCAGCCCTGTGCCACCCGGGGGGTTCCAGGGTGCTGAGATGGCTGACGTTTTGGACCGCTCGCCACCGTCGCTGCGGCACGTGAAAACGGACCAAAAACGGGCCAAAACAGCCCAAAAACAGGCCATTTTTGGCTGCGCGAGCGAGCGGCGAGCGGCGGGGCAGCGAGCGAAGCATGGGGCGGCACCTTCCCTGCTATACGAAAGCCCCATCCAGCCCTGTGCCACCCGGGGGGTTCCAGGGTGCTGAGATGGCTGACGTTTTGGACCGCTCGCCACCGTCGCTGCGGCACGTGAAAACGGACCAAAAACGGGCCAAAACAGCCCAAAAACAGGCCATTTTTGGCTGCGCGAGCGAGCGGCGAGCGGCGGGGCAGCGAGCGAAGCATGGGGCGGCACCTTCCCTGCTATACGAAAGCCCCATCCAGCCCTGTGCCACCCGGGGGGTTCCAGGGTGCTGAGATGGCTGACGTTTTGGACCGCTCGCCACCGTCGCTGCGGCACGTGAAAACGGACCAAAAACGGGCCAAAACAGCCCAAAAACAGGCCAAAACTGGCCATTTTTGGCTGCGCGAGCGAGCGGCGAGCGGCGGGGCAGCGAGCGAAGCATGGGGCGGCACCTTCCCTGCTATACGAAAGCCCCATCCAGCCCTGTGCCACCCGGGGGGTTCCAGGGTGCTGAGATGGCTGACGTTTTGGACCGCTCGCCACCGTCGCTGCGGCACGTGAAAACGGACCAAAAACGGGCCAAAACAGCCCAAAAACAGGCCAAAACTGGCCATTTTTGGCTGCGCGAGCGAGCGGCGAGCGGCGGGGCAGCGAGCGAAGCATGGGGCGGCACCTTCCCTGCTATACGAAAGCCCCATCCAGCCCTGTGCCACCCGGGGGGTTCCAGGGTGCTGAGATGGCTGACGTTTTGGACCGCTCGCCACCGTCGCTGCGGCACGTGAAAACGGACCAAAAACGGGCCAAAACAGCCCAAAAACAGGCCAAAACTGGCCATTTTTGGCTGCGCGAGCGAGCGGCGAGCGGCGGGGCAGCGAGCGAAGCATGGGGCGGCACCTTCCCTGCTATACGAAAGCCCCATCCAGCCCTGTGCCACCCGGGGGGTTCCAGGGTGCTGAGATGGCTGACGTTTTGGACCGCTCGCCACCGTCGCTGCGGCACGTGAAAACGGACCAAAAACGGGCCAAAACAGCCCAAAAACAGGCCAAAACTGGCCATTTTTGGCTGCGCGAGCGAGCGGCGAGCGGCGGGGCAGCGAGCGAAGCATGGGGCGGCACCTTCCCTGCTATACGAAAGCCCCATCCAGCCCTGTGCCACCCGGGGGGTTCCAGGGTGCTGAGATGGCTGACGTTTTGGACCGCTCGCCACCGTCGCTGCGGCACGTGAAAACGGACCAAAAACGGGCCAAAACAGCCCAAAAACAGGCCAAAACTGGCCATTTTTGGCTGCGCGAGCGAGCGGCGAGCGGCGGGGCAGCGAGCGAAGCATGGGGCGGCACCTTCCCTGCTATACGAAAGCCCCATCCAGCCCTGTGCCACCCGGGGGGTTCCAGGGTGCTGAGATGGCTGACGTTTTGGACCGCTCGCCACCGTCGCTGCGGCAAAACAGCCCAAAAACAGGCCAAAAACAGCCCAAAAACAGGCCAAAAACAGCCCAAAAACAGGCCAAAAACAGCCCAAAAACAGCCCAAAAACAGGCCAAAAACAGCCCAAAAACAGGCCAAAAACAGCCCAAAAACAGGCCAAAAACAGCCCAAAAACAGGCCAAAAACAGCCCAAAAACAGGCCAAAAACAGCCCAAAAACAGGCCAAAAACAGCCCAAAAACAGGCCAAAAACAGCCCAAAAACAGGCCAAAAACAGCCCAAAAACAGGCCAAAAACAGCCCAAAAACAGGCCAAAAACAGCCCAAAAACAGGCCAAAAACAGCCCAAAAACAGGCCAAAAACAGCCCAAAAACAGGCCAAAAACAGCCCAAAAACAGGCCAAAAACAGCCCAAAAACAGGCCAAAAACAGCCCAAAAACAGGCCAAAAACAGCCCAAAAACAGGCCAAAAACAGCCCAAAAACAGGCCAAAAACAGCCCAAAAACAGGCCAAAAACAGCCCAAAAACAGGCCAAAAACAGCCCAAAAACAGGCCAAAAACAGCCCAAAAACAGGCCAAAAACAGCCCAAAAACAGGCCAAAAACAGCCCAAAAACAGGCCAAAAACAGCCCAAAAACAGGCCAAAAACAGCCCAAAAACAGGCCAAAAACAGCCCAAAAACAGGCCAAAAACAGCCCAAAAACAGGCCAAAAACAGCCCAAAAACAGGCCAAAAACAGCCCAAAAACAGGCCAAAAACAGCCCAAAAACAGGCCAAAAACAGCCCAAAAACAGGCCAAAAACAGCCCAAAAACAGGCCAAAAACAGCCCAAAAACAGGCCAAAAACAGCCCAAAAACAGGCCAAAAACAGCCCAAAAACAGGCCAAAAACAGCCCAAAAACAGCCCAAAAACAGGCCAAAAACAGCCCAAAAACAGGCCAAAAACAGCCCAAAAACAGGCCAAAAACAGCCCAAAAACAGGCCAAAAACAGCCCAAAAACAGGCCAAAAACAGCCCAAAAACAGGCCAAAAACAGCCCAAAAACAGGCCAAAAACAGCCCAAAAACAGGCCAAAAACAGCCCAAAAACAGGCCAAAAACAGCCCAAAAACAGGCCAAAAACAGCCCAAAAACAGGCCAAAAACAGCCCAAAAACAGGCCAAAAACAGCCCAAAAACAGGCCAAAAACAGCCCAAAAACAGGCCAAAAACAGCCCAAAAACAGGCCAAAAACAGCCCAAAAACAGGCCAAAAACAGCCCAAAAACAGGCCAAAAACAGCCCAAAAACAGGCCAAAAACAGCCCAAAAA
>PYDT01000268.1:52267-54767 GCA_004837865.1 Musa balbisiana | reverse complement strand
GCTGACGTTTTGGACCGCTCGCCACCGTCGCTGCGGCACGCGAAAACGGACCAAAAACTGGCCAAAACAGCCCAAAAACAGGCCAAAACTGGCCATTTTCGGCTGCGCGAGCGAGCGGCGAGCGGCGGGCAGCGAGCGAAGCATGGGGCGGCACCTTCCCTGCTATACGAAAGCCCCATCCAGCCCTGTGCCACCCGGGGGGTTCCAGGGTGCTGAGATGGCTGACGTTTTGGACCGCTCGCCACCGTCGCTGCGGCACGCGAAAACGGACCAAAAACTGGCCAAAACAGCCCAAAAACAGGCCAAAACTGGCCATTTTCGGCTGCGCGAGCGAGCGGCGAGCGGCGGGCAGCGAGCGAAGCATTGGGCGGCACCTTCCCTGCTATACGAAAGCCCCATCCAGCCCTGTGCCACCCGGGGGGTTCCAGGGTGCTGAGATGGCTGACGTTTTGGACCGCTCGCCACCGTCGCTGCGGCACGCGAAAACGGACCAAAAACTGGCCAAAACAGCCCAAAAACAGGCCAAAACTGGCCATTTTCGGCTGCGCGAGCGAGCGGCGAGCGGCGGGCAGCGAGCGAAGCATGGGCGGCACCTTCCCTGCTATACGAAAGCCCCATCCAGCCCTGTGCCACCCGGGGGGTTCCAGGGTGCTGAGATGGCTGACGTTTTGGACCGCTCGCCACCGTCGCTGCGGCACGCGAAAACGGACCAAAAACTGGCCAAAACAGCCCAAAAACAGGCCAAAACTGGCCATTTTCGGCTGCGCGAGCGAGCGGCGAGCGGCGGGCAGCGAGCGAAGCATGGGGCGGCACCTTCCCTGCTATACGAAAGCCCCATCCAGCCCTGTGCCACCCGGGGGGTTCCAGGGTGCTGAGATGGCTGACGTTTTGGACCGCTCGCCACCGTCGCTGCGGCACGCGAAAACGGACCAAAAACTGGCCAAAACAGCCCAAAAACAGGCCAAAACTGGCCATTTTTGGCTGCGCGAGCGAGCGGCGAGCGGCGGGCAGCGAGCGAAGCATGGGGCGGCACCTTCCCTGCTATACGAAAGCCCCATCCAGCCCTGTGCCACCCGGGGGGTTCCAGGGTGCTGAGATGGCTGACGTTTTGGACCGCTCGCCACCGTCGCTGCGGCACGCGAAAACGGACCAAAAACTGGCCAAAACAGCCCAAAAACAGGCCAAAACTGGCCATTTTGGCTGCGCGAGCGAGCGGCGAGCGGCGGGCAGCGAGCGAAGCATGGGGCGGCACCTTCCCTGCTATACGAAAGCCCCATCCAGCCCTGTGCCACCCGGGGGGTTCCAGGGTGCTGAGATGGCTGACGTTTTGGACCGCTCGCCACCGTCGCTGCGGCACGTGAAAACGGACCAAAAACGGGCCAAAACAGCCCAAAAACAGCCAAAACTGGCCATTTTTGGCTGCGCGAGCGAGCGGCGAGCGGCGGGCAGCGAGCGAAGCATGGGGCGGCACCTTCCCTGCTATACGAAAGCCCCATCCAGCCCTGTGCCACCCGGGGGGTTCCAGGGTGCTGAGATGGCTGACGTTTTGGACCGCTCGCCACCGTCGCTGCGGCACGTGAAAACGGACCAAAAACGGGCCAAAACAGCCCAAAAACAGCCCAAAACTGGCCATTTTTGGCTGCGCGAGCGAGCGGCGAGCGGCGGGCAGCGAGCGAAGCATGGGGCGGCACCTTCCCTGCTATACGAAAGCCCCATCCAGCCCTGTGCCACCCGGGGGGTTCCAGGGTGCTGAGATGGCTGACGTTTTGGACCGCTCGCCACCGTCGCTGCGGCACGCGAAAACGGACCAAAAACGGGCCAAAACAGCCCAAAAACAGGCCAAAACTGGCCATTTTTGGCTGCGCGAGCGAGCGGCGAGCGGCGGGCAGCGAGCGAAGCATGGGGCGGCACCTTCCCTGCTATACGAAAGCCCCATCCAGCCCTGTGCCACCCGGGGGGTTCCAGGGTGCTGAGATGGCTGACGTTTTGGACCGCTCGCCACCGTCGCTGCGGCACGTGAAAACGGACCAAAAACGGGCCAAAACAGCCCAAAAACAGCCAAAACTGGCCATTTTTGGCTGCGCGAGCGAGCGGCGAGCGGCGGGCAGCGAGCGAAGCATGGGGCGGCACCTTCCCTGCTATACGAAAGCCCCATCCAGCCCTGTGCCACCCGGGGGGTTCCAGGGTGCTGAGATGGCTGACGTTTTGGACCGCTCGCCACCGTCGCTGCGGCACGTGAAAACGGACCAAAAACGGGCCAAAACAGCCCAAAAACAGGCCAAAACTGGCCATTTTTGGCTGCGCGAGCGAGCGGCGAGCGGCGGGCAGCGAGCGAAGCATGGGGCGGCACCTTCCCTGCTATACGAAAGCCCCATCCAGCCCTGTGCCACCCGGGGGGTTCCAGGGTGCTGAGATGGCTGACGTTTTGGACCGCTCGCCACCGTCGCTGCGGCACGTGAAAACGGACCAAAAACGGGCCAAAACAGCCCAAAAACAGGCC
>PYDT01000268.1:39767-42267 GCA_004837865.1 Musa balbisiana | reverse complement strand
CCGGGGGGTTCCAGGGTGCTGAGATGGCTGACGTTTTGGACCGCTCGCCACCGTCGCTGCGGCACGCGAAAACGGACCAAAAACGGGCCAAAACAGCCCAAAAACAGGCCAAAACTGGCCATTTTTGGCTGCGCGAGCGAGCGGCGAGCGGCGGGCAGCGAGCGAAGCATGGGGCGGCACCTTCCCTGCTATACGAAAGCCCCATCCAGCCCTGTGCCACCCGGGGGGTTCCAGGGTGCTGAGATGGCTGACGTTTTGGACCGCTCGCCACCGTCGCTGCGGCACGCGAAAACGGACCAAAAACTGGCCAAAACAGCCCAAAAACAGGCCAAAACTGGCCATTTTTGGCTGCGCGAGCGAGCGGCGAGCGGCGGGCAGCGAGCGAAGCATGGGGCGGCACCTTCCCTGCTATACGAAAGCCCCATCCAGCCCTGTGCCACCCGGGGGGTTCCAGGGTGCTGAGATGGCTGACGTTTTGGACCGCTCGCCACCGTCGCTGCGGCACGTGAAAACGGACCAAAAACTGGCCAAAACAGCCCAAAAACAGGCCAAAACTGGCCATTTTTGGCTGCGCGAGCGAGCGGCGAGCGGCGGGCAGCGAGCGAAGCATGGGGCGGCACCTTCCCTGCTATACGAAAGCCCCATCCAGCCCTGTGCCACCCGGGGGGTTCCAGGGTGCTGAGATGGCTGACGTTTTGGACCGCTCGCCACCGTCGCTGCGGCACGTGAAAACGGACCAAAAACGGGCCAAAACAGCCCAAAAACAGGCCAAAACTGGCCATTTTTGGCTGCGCGAGCGAGCGGCGATCGGCGGGCAGCGAGCGAAGCATGGGGCGGCACCTTCCCTGCTATACGAAAGCCCCATCCAGCCCTGTGCCACCCGGGGGGTTCCAGGGTGCTGAGATGGCTGACGTTTTGGACCGCTCGCCACCGTCGCTGCGGCACGTGAAAACGGACCAAAAACGGGCCAAAACAGCCCAAAAACAGGCCAAAACTGGCCATTTTTGGCTGCGCGAGCGAGCGGCGAGCGGCGGGCAGCGAGCGAAGCATGGGGCGGCACCTTCCCTGCTATACGAAAGCCCCATCCAGCCCTGTGCCACCCGGGGGGTTCCAGGGTGCTGAGATGGCTGACGTTTTGGACCGCTCGCCACCGTCGCTGCGGCACGCGAAAACGGACCAAAAACGGGCCAAAACAGCCCAAAAACAGGCCAAAACTGGCCATTTTTGGCTGCGCGAGCGAGCGGCGAGCGGCGGGCAGCGAGCGAAGCATGGGGCGGCACCTTCCCTGCTATACGAAAGCCCCATCCAGCCCTGTGCCACCCGGGGGGTTCCAGGGTGCTGAGATGGCTGACGTTTTGGACCGCTCGCCACCGTCCCTGCGGCACGTGAAAACGGACCAAAAACGGGCCAAAACAGCCCAAAAACAGGCCAAAACTGGCCATTTTTGGCTGCGCGAGCGAGCGGCGAGCGGCGGGCAGCGAGCGAAGCATGGGGCGGCACCTTCCCTGCTATACGAAAGCCCCATCCAGCCCTGTGCCACCCGGGGGGTTCCAGGGTGCTGAGATGGCTGACGTTTTGGACCGCTCGCCACCGTCGCTGCGGCACGTGAAAACGGACCAAAAACGGGCCAAAACAGCCCAAAAACAGGCCAAAACTGGCCATTTTTGGCTGCGCGAGCGAGCGGCGAGCGGCGGGCAGCGAGCGAAGCATGGGGCGGCACCTTCCCTGCTATACGAAAGCCCCATCCAGCCCTGTGCCACCCGGGGGGTTCCAGGGTGCTGAGATGGCTGACGTTTTGGACCGCTCGCCACCGTCCCTGCGGCACGTGAAAACGGACCAAAAACGGGCCAAAACAGCCCAAAAACAGGCCAAAACTGGCCATTTTTGGCTGCGCGAGCGAGCGGCGATCGGCGGGCAGCGAGCGAAGCATGGGGCGGCACCTTCCCTGCTATACGAAAGCCCCATCCATCCCTGTGCCACCCGGGGGGTTCAGGGTGCTGAGATGGTGACGTTTTGGACGCTCGCCACCGTCCTGCGGCACGTGAAAACGGACCAAAAACGGGCCAAAACAGCCCAAAAACAGGCCAAAAACAGGCCATTTTTGGCTGCGCGAGCGAGCGGCGAGCGGCGGGCAGCGAGCAAAGCATTGGGCTGCACCTTCCCTGCATACGAAAGCCCCATCCAGCCCTGTGCCACCCGGGGGGTTCCAGGGTTGCTGAGATGGCTGACGTTTTGGACCGCTCGCCACCGTCCTGCGGCACGTGGAAAACGGACCAAAAATGGGCCAAAACAGCCCAAAAAACAGCCCAAAAACAGGCCATTTTTGGCCTGCGCGAGCGAGCGGCGAGCGCGGGCAGCGAGCGAAGCATGGGGCGGCACCTTCCCTGCTATACGAAAGCCCATCCAGCCTGTGCCACCCGGGGGGTTCCAGGGTGCTGAGATGGCTGACGTTTTGGACCGCTCGCCACCGCGCTGCGGCACGTGGAAAACGGACCAAAAA
>PYDT01000268.1:24767-29767 GCA_004837865.1 Musa balbisiana | reverse complement strand
TGTGCCACCCGGGGGGTTCCAGGGTGCTGAGATGGCTGACGTTTTGGACCGCTCGCCACCGTCGCTGCGGCACGTGAAAACGGACCAAAAACTGGCCAAAACAGCCCAAAAACAGGCCAAAACTGGCCATTTTTGGCTGCGCGAGCGAGCGGCGATCGGCGGGCAGCGAGCGAAGCATGGGGCGGCACCTTCCCTGCTATACGAAAGCCCCATCCAGCCCTGTGCCACCCGGGGGGTTCCAGGGTGCTGAGATGGCTGACGTTTTGGACCGCTCGCCACCGTCGCTGCGGCACGTGAAAACGGACCAAAAACGGGCCAAAACAGCCCAAAAACAGGCCAAAACTGGCCATTTTGGCTGCGCGAGCGAGCGGCGATCGGCGGGCAGCGAGCGAAGCATTGGGCGGCACCTTCCCTGCTATACGAAAGCCCCATCCAGCCCTGTGCCACCCGGGGGGTTCCAGGGTGCTGAGATGGCTGACGTTTTGGACCGCTCGCCACCGTCGCTGCGGCACGCGAAAACGGACCAAAAACGGGCCAAAACAGCCCAAAAACAGGCCAAAACAGGCCATTTTTGGCTGCGCGAGCGAGCGGCGAGCGGCGGGCAGCGAGCGAAAGCATTGGGCTGCACCTTCCCTGCTATACGAAAGCCCCATCCAGCCCTGTGCCACCCGGGGGGTTCCAGGGTGCTGAGATGGCTGACGTTTTGGACCGCTCGCCACCGTCCTGCGGCACCGAAAACGGACCAAAAACGGGCCAAAACAGCCCAAAAACAGGCCAAAACAGGCCATTTTTGGCTGCGCGAGCGAGCGGCGAGCGGCGGGCAGCGAGCGAAGCATGGGGCGGCACCTTCCCTGCTATACGAAAGCCCCATCCAGACCTGTGCCACCCGGGGGGTTCCAGGGTGCTGAGATGGCTGACGTTTTGGACCGCTCGCCACCGTCGCTGCGGCACGTGAAAACGGACCAAAAACGGGCCAAAACAGCCCAAAAACAGGCCAAAACAGGCCATTTTTGGCTGCGCGAGCGAGCGGCGAGCGGCGGGCAGCGAGCGAAGCATGGGGCGGCACCTTCCCTGCTATACGAAAGCCCCATCCAGCCCTGTGCCACCCGGGGGGTTCCAGGGTGCTGAGATGGCTGACGTTTTGGACCGCTCGCCACCGTCGCTGCGGCACGTGAAAACGGACCAAAAACGGGCCAAAACAGCCCAAAAACAGGCCAAAACAGGCCATTTTTGGCTGCGCGAGCGAGCGGCGAGCGGCGGGCAGCGAGCGAAGCATGGGGCGGCACCTTCCCTGCTATACGAAAGCCCCATCCAGCCCTGTGCCACCCGGGGGGTTCCAGGGTGCTGAGATGGCTGACGTTTTGGACCGCTCGCCACCGTCCCTGCGGCACGTGAAAACGGACCAAAAACGGGCCAAAACAGCCCAAAAACAGGCCAAAACTGGCCATTTTGGCTGCGCGAGCGAGCGGCGAGCGGCGGGCAGCGAGCGAAGCATGGGGCGGCACCTTCCCTGCTATACGAAAGCCCCATCCAGCCCTGTGCCACCCGGGGGTTCCAGGTGCTGAGATGGCTGACGTTTTGGACCGCTCGCCACCGTCGCTGCGGCACAGTGAAAACGGACCAAAAACGGGCCAAAACAGCCCAAAAACAGGCCAAAACTGGCCATTTTTGGCTGCGCGAGCGAGCGGCGAGCGGCGGGCAGCGAGCGAAGCATGGGGCGGCACCTTCCCTGCTATACGAAAGCCCCATCCAGCCCTGTGCCACCCGGGGGGTTCCAGGGTGCTGAGATGGCTGACGTTTTGGACCGCTCGCCACCGTCGCTGCGGCACGCGAAAACGGACCAAAAACGGGCCAAAACAGCCCAAAAACAGGCCAAAACAGGCCATTTTTGGCTGCGCGAGCGAGCGGCGAGCGGCGGGCAGCGAGCGAAGCATGGGGCGGCACCTTCCCTGCTATACGAAAGCCCCATCCAGCCCTGTGCCACCCGGGGGGTTCCAGGGTGCTGAGATGGCTGACGTTTTGGACCGCTCGCCACCGTCCCTGCGGCACGTGAAAACGGACCAAAAACGGGCCAAAACAGCCCAAAAACAGGCCAAAACTGGCCATTTTTGGCTGCGCGAGCGAGCGGCGAGCGGCGGGCAGCGAGCGAAGCATTGGGCGGCACCTTCCCTGCTATACGAAAGCCCATCCAGCCCTGTGCCACCCGGGGGGGTTCCAGGGTGCTGAGATGGCTGACGTTTGGACCGCTCGCCACCGTCGCTGCGGCACGCGAAAACGGACCAAAAACGGGCCAAAACAGCCCAAAAACAGGCCAAAACTAGGCCATTTTTGGCTGCGCGAGCGAGCGGCGAGCGGCGGGCAGCGAGCGAAGCATTGGGCGGCACCTTCCCTGCTATACGAAAGCCCCATCCAGCCCTGTGCCACCCGGGGGGTTCCAGGGTGCTGAGATGGCTGACGTTTTGGACCGCTCGCCACCGTCCCTGCGGCACGCGAAAACGGACCAAAAACGGGCCAAAACAGCCCAAAAACAGGCCAAAACTGGCCATTTTGGCTGCGCGAGCGAGCGGCGAGCGGCGGGCAGCGAGCGAAGCATGGGGCGGCACCTTCCCTGCTATACGAAAGCCCCATCCAGCCCTGTGCCACCCGGGGGTTCCAGGGTGCTGAGATGGCTGACGTTTTGGACCGCTCGCCACCGTCGCTGCGGCACGCGAAAACGGACCAAAAACGGGCCAAAACAGCCCAAAAACAGGCCAAAACTGGCCATTTTTGGCTGCGCGAGCGAGCGGCGAGCGGCGGGCAGCGAGCGAAGCATGGGGCGGCACCTTCCCTGCTATACGAAAGCCCCATCCAGCCCTGTGCCACCCGGGGGTTCCAGGGTGCTGAGATGGCTGACGTTTTGGACCGCTCGCCACCGTCGCTGCGGCACGTGAAAACGGACCAAAAACGGGCCAAAACAGCCCAAAAACAGGCCAAAACTGGCCATTTTTGGCTGCGCGAGCGAGCGGCGAGCGGCGGGCAGCGAGCGAAGCATGGGGCGGCACCTTCCCTGCTATACGAAAGCCCATCCAGCCCTGTGCCACCCGGGGGTTCCAGGGTGCCTGAGATGGCTGACGTTTTGGACCGCTCGCCACCGTCGCTGCGGCACGCGAAAACGGACCAAAACGGGCCAAAACAGCCCAAAAACAGGCAAAACAGGCCATTTTTGGCTGCGCGAGCGAGCGGCGAGCGGCGGGCAGCGAGCGAAGCATGGGGCGGCACCTTCCCTGCTATACGAAAGCCCCATCCAGCCCTGTGCCACCCGGGGGTTCCAGGGTGCTGAGATGGCTGACGTTTGGACCGCTCGCCACCGTCCCTGCGGCACGTGAAAACGGACCAAAAACGGGCCAAAACAGCCCAAAAACAGCCAAAACTGGCCATTTTGGCTGCGCGAGCGAGCGGCGAGCGGCGGGCAGCGAGCGAAGCATGGGCGGCACCTTCCCTGCTATACGAAAGCCCCATCCAGCCTGTGCCACCCGGGGGTTCCAGGGTGCTGAGATGGCTGACGTTTTGGACCGCTCGCCACCGTCGCTGCGTCACGCGAAAACGGACCAAAAACGGGCCAAAACAGCCCAAAAACAGGCCAAAACTGGCCATTTTTGGCTGCGCGAGCGAGCGGCGAGCGCGGGCAGCGAGCGAAGCATGGGGCGGCACCTTCCCTGCTATACGAAAGCCCCATCCAGACCTGTGCCACCCGGGGGGTTCCAGGGTGCTGAGATGGCTGACGTTTTGGACCGCTCGCCACCGTCGCTGCGGCACGTGAAAACGGACCAAAACGGGCCAAACAGCCCAAAAACAGGCCAAAACTGGCCATTTTTGGCTGCGCGAGCGAGCGGCGAGCGGCGGGCAGCGAGCGAAGCATGGGGCGGCAACCTTCCCTGCTATACGAAAGCCCCATCCAGCCCTGTGCCACCCGGGGGGTCCAGGGTGCTGAGATGGCTGACGTTTTGGACCGCTCGCCACCGTCCTGCGGCACGTGAAACGGACCAAAACGGGCCAAAACAGCCCAAAACAGCCCAAAACGGCCATTTTTGGCTGCGCGAGCGAGCGGCGAGCGGCGGGCAGCGAGCAAGCATGGGCTGACACCTTCCCTGCTATACGAAAGCCCATCCAGCCCTGTGCACCCGGGGGTTCCAGGGTGCTGAGATGGCTGAGTTTTGGACCGCTCGCCACCGTCAGCTGCGCACGGAAACGGACCAAACGGGCCAAAACCGCCCAAAACAGGCCAAAAACATGGCAATTTTTGGCTGCGCGAGCGAGCGGCGAGCGGCGGGCACGAGCGAAGCATGGGGCGGCACCTTCCTGCTATACGAAAGCCCCATCCAAGCCTGTGCCACCCGGGGGGTTCCAGGGTGCTGACGATGGCTGACGTTTTTGGACCGCTCGCCAACCGTCGCTGCGGCACGTGAAAACGGACCAAAAACGGGCCAAAACAGCCCAAAAACAGCCCAAAACGGCCATTTTTGGCTGCGCGAGCGAGCGGCGAGCGGCGGGCAGCGAGCGAAGCATGGGGCGGCACCTTCCCTGCTATACGAAAGCCCCATCCAGCCCTGTGCCACCCGGGTGGTTCCAGGGTGCTGAGATGGCTGACGTTTTGGACCGCTCGCCACCGTCCCTGCGGCACGTGAAAACGGACCAAAAACGGGCCAAACAGCCCAAAAACAGGCCAAAACTGGCCATTTTTGGCTGCGCGAGCGAGCGGCGAGCGGCGGGCAGCGAGCGAAGCATTGGGCGGCACCTTCCCTGCTATACGAAAGCCCCATCCAGCCCTGTGCCACCCGGGGGTTCCAGGGTGCTGAGATGGCTGACGTTTTGGACCGCTCGCCACCGTCGCTGCGGCACGCGAAAACGGACCAAAAACGGGCCAAAACAGCCCAAAAACAGGCCAAAAACAGGCCACCATTTTTGGCTGCGCGAGCGAGCGGCGAGCGGCGGGCAGCGAGCGAAGCATGGGGCGGCACCTT
>PYDT01000268.1:5000-16328 GCA_004837865.1 Musa balbisiana | reverse complement strand
GAAGGAGGAGAGGCGAACCTCCTTATCACAAGAAGTATTACAGCACGGCTATCCAACACCCCAAATGTTGGGTTTGCCTATAAAATCGATCCCAAGTGTCCAACATGACACAACCTTTATTTATAAGCCTAAAATGGCCATCAAACCCACACAAATGGGACTCTTAGCCTTCGGCCGTCCCTCAACCTGCTGTGCAGAGCATGAACAAACCCACAAGACACGGACATACATGAGCATTGCATCCAACATCCTGTTTCAAAGTTTGTCCGTGACATTCTCCCCCACTTATTCCTTCGACGTCCTCGTCGAAGACTTTGTCGACACTGCAACTGCTTGCCTTTGCTGAGTCTTCAATCTTCTGCTCCAGCTGCAACGCGCCTCTTGGCTCCCAGCTGCTCTTCGCTGCTGTTTTTGAGTAGTCGAATCTTTGATCCGTCATCCTGCTTCAACTCGCCAATGACTCTAAATATGGTGTGGGGTTGGCTGAGTTGTGTTGATCCTTATTGGTTCCTGCGGATCCTCCAATGAAGGAAAAGACCATCCTTTCTGCACCAGTCTCTCAAAATTTCACATGCTGCTTGAACTGGGTGGATGCTTGTTGGAGCTTTAACGAGCATCCTCTCGCAAACTTCTGAAGTTTTGGGTCCTTCCTCCACAAAATCTGTCCATTGACTCTTCTTTCGCTTAGTTGCCTCATCCAAGTAGGTTCGCATCACTTCTGCTTTTGATTGGCATTTCGTTGGGAAATGAAGCGGACAATCTACTCTCAGTAGCATTGATCACCGTTGGTGAGGATTTGACAACTATTGTCTTCCATTATCTTCGAAGGGTCTTTGAACTTGTGCAGAGCTCCTCTGCTGGATAGATAAGAGAATTGGGGTACTCGGTTTCACCCATTCTCTTAGTAGTTGAGAAGGCAAAGGTTACTTGACTTCGCCCGCCTCCTCGAGGTTGTACTTCATGCATCGAGCTGGTTACTGGCCTTTGCCTGCTCTTTGCTCACACTTCTGAAGCACTTGAAGTGTTTGCACTCCTTGCATTGAGTTAGTTACTGTGATTCACCTCCTCAATGCCATCGAACTTCTGGAATGCCGGAAGTTTTCACCCCAACTTGGAGTAATTCTCTGATAGATTTGGTCGCCTCTGGGATTGTACCGCCTTCTCCATCAGTCCTGCCGCCTACTCCACTGAGTAGCAAAGGTACAGCACCGCATACTGCCTGCTTCGTTCCTTGATCGTGCACTCTTGCATGACCCGAAGTCCTTCACTTTCGGCTATCTTGATGAGAAGCTCGTTGACACCGGTCTTACGAAGTTCTTTGGCCTCCGCCCTTCAGCCTTGTCTTGGTACTTGGAGATTGCCTCTGCATACTTCACCTCCTCGGCCCCTTTCACGACCAAGCGCTCTCCCTCCACGAGAACAAGGGATCAATGACTTTCACGGAAGTCCCGCCTTTGCGGTACCATGGCGCTGCCATGCCCATGGCCCTACTATCCGTCGCTTCGCCTCTGCATCCCTTTTCTTCCCGATCAGTAGATATGTCTCTATGGCACTCCTCCGAGTCCACCTCCATACTAACTGATGCTTGAGTTTGGGTAGCTAAGTCCCTCTGGACTCGTCGTCGCTTCCTCGCCCCTTTCGACCGCCTGCTTCAACACCTCTGTGTTCTTCAAGCAGCTCCCTTTGGTCGATGGAAAGACAGACTGCAACTCCCATGCATGGCCTCTGCCATCATGTTGTAGAGTTTACACCAATTCTGTTCTCCTTAGCTTCCTTGGTCGCAATGTTCACTTACTCGACCTTGTCCTCTGACTTGTCGGGCTCCCTTAAGCGAATATAGTTCTGGAGTAGTCAAACTCTCTAGCTGCTTCGATCATACCTCTGCATGATCACGTCCCTCCCAGGGGACTCACTGGTCCTTGCATTCGAACTTCACCCTTGGTGGAACACAGCCCCCATATGCTGATGACCAAGGCTTTCATCCGATGCAAAATTCGATGCACGCACGGAAGACCCGCCTCTGCAGTACCATGGCCTTCACTCCTTGAATCCATAGCCCTTCTTGCCGTCATGTTGTTCACCGAAGTGGAGCTTCCAGTAGCTCCCGATCATACCTCCGTATGATCTTGTCCCTCACGGGGCTTATTCGTGTATATCGCATTGCCGCGAACTGTTCCACCACGATCTGCTGCACCATGTCGCCTCCTGGTGACATTTCCGTTGCATTCTAATCATTGTGGGATGAACTCGAATTGTGAACCCTCCATGTGTGGCCTCTACCAATACATCGCAGGGTCTCTTCCACCTTCGGTTTTGTTCACTCCTTTGGCAATCGACCTTCATCCACCCACTCTTGGGTCACACCTAGATGAAGCACCGCTCTAGGACAGTCCGTCGCCTAGTAGCTCCCGAAGTCCACCGACTTCGCTGCAATTAGTGCACCCATTGTCTGGATCCTGGGCCTCTGCCCCTACCAGCACAATCTCCGCTGCGCACCGCTTCCTTCAAGCAACTTCATAGCAACACTGTGGCATATTCTTCAAGAGTACTCGCCTTCGTGTCCTCTTGCCCCGTGCCAAGGCCTTCTGAACCCAACTTTGCCTCCGCAAGTTAAGTCGCCTTGGTTCCTCCGTCAAATGCTTCTCCGAGATAAGGTGCATGTGCCCAGAAGCTCCCTTCGTCTTTGGCACCATGCAGGATGAGTCCGCTCCATCAGAAAGGACCCATGGAACAACATGATCCTGCTCTTGCCTCTGCAAGAGTTCATGTCCTTGACCTCTGTCCACGGAAAGCTCTGCGCCTCCGCTCCATGTTCCATCTTCTATGCCGGCTCACTTCATACGGCTTGGGTACTTCGCCAAGTTACACCCAAGTTGCTCCGCTCCTCGTTTCTGCATTGAGTTGATGGTGGTCCTCGCGCCCACCATTCCACGGGTCAGCCCTCCCTTGAGTCCGATCTCCATATCGACTCCTAGTGTGCCTTCATTTCTGTTGCTTTTGGTCGCTCCCCCACTTGATCTCGCAATGCATTCACCAATGCGTTCTCTCAAGCGAGATCATGCAACGACTCCTCGCCGCTCGCTCGATCCATTGAGCTTCGTGGAGGTGTTATTTGTTGAGGTACTCCTCCTCAACATGTGCGGTCCGTTGCACAAGATTCTCCCTCTGGAGAGTCGGGACTTATCCCTCCTGGATATCTATCCCGTTGGAGCAAACATCTCTCTTCAATTCGGAGAGACTACCATCCCCTTGGACTACTCCGATTTGCTGAACAAACTGCGCATTGTTCTGCCTCCTGCAAACGCACTTTGCTAGATTGCGACTCCATGTCAATACAGCCCTCACTGCGCCCCTCAAGGCCTAGCAACATGCTGAACTTGCTGCACACTTCAGCCTCCTACGGACGTATCTTTCGCATGCCGAAGAGAAAGTTTCAATGCTCCATGGCGCCGAGTTCCGATCGCTTTGGGATGGCCACGAACAGTCCGTCGTCCGCATACAAGCCCTTGCATGAGTACCGAATTCTTTGAGTTAGCGATTCCCCTCACCTCTGTGAGCTTTGCGCAACTCTTTCGGTTGTCGAACAACTCATTCCACCTTACATGGTCTCAACCTTTTGCCAAGCGCTTTGCTTGCTTTGAGCACCATCAAGTGTTGTTGTCAACGTTGAGCCGTAACTCAAACTCAGCCATCCCAACCTTTGTGTGCTCCGCATTCTTCTCAGCTTGTTTGTCCTCGTGGTGCCTCTTGCGCGAAGGGTTGGCCATTCCTCTGAATGCCACTCTCAGATGCCCGCTCCTCTGAGCGACTTCTTACCCTACATCTCCATGTCCGTTTTTCCCCAAAACAGTCGCGCATGCTAGCTGTCCTCAACGCAGCCCCGCTAGGTCCCCCACGTTTGCATGTCAAGTGTTTCTATGAGTGCTTGTCCGGCTCTGATACCATCTGTCACGGACTTAGCTGGTTTTGCTTAAGTCGTGCGGCACCCTTGCGTGTCCGTCCGCAAAGGTCAGCCTCCCCGAAACCTCCCCATGGTCCCTTAGGACCTACAAAAGAGAAAACGGGTTAGAGAAAGCGCCTTACTCGGGATTCACAAGCAAACAATCCAGGAAACACTTCGTTTACAATACAAATTACAGACAGACTTAACAAGCTCCGAACAGTTGCATAACAAAGGGGTAAAATGGTCCATTACAGACCGAAAATCTCTCACAAGTGTCCACATGACACAACCTTTATTTACAAGCCTAAAATGGCCATCAAACCCACACAAATGGGACTCTTAGCCTTCGGCCGTCCCTCAACCTGCTGTGCAGAGCATGAACAAACCCACAAGACACGGACATACATGAGCATTGCATCCAACATCCTGTTTCAAAGTTTGTCCGTGACAGTGTGGTGTTGAGGTGGCAATCGCATGACGCTGAGGTGACGTCCATGTCAATTTTTCCCGTAACAATATCTTTGTATTGCTTCTGTTACTCATCCAATGGCCATTTGATAGTTCCCCCAACATTCATACAAGGTTATTATTCTTTCTACAGATTTTGATATATCAACTCTGCAAGGGAATTGCATTTTGTCATGGCCGTGGCGTGCTGCACAGGTAAAAATAACGTTGATGCTGCCTTTCCTAATTCCAGTATCTTATACAGAGGGAATTAGTGTAACACCTCATTGGTGCAGGGATCTGAAGCCTCATAATCTTTTAATGGATCAGAAGACCATGATGCTAAAAATTGCAGATCTTGGACTTAGCAGAGCTTTCACTATTCCCTTAAAAAAGTATACTCATGAGGTATAATTGTTTTGAACTTTGGTAGGAAGGGATTATGGCATCCAGCAGATCTATTAATCTTGGTTTGATTGTTTCAGATCCTGACTCTCTGGTATCGAGCTCCAGAAGTGCTTCTTGGTGCCACACATTATTCAACACCAGTCGATATGTGGTCAGTTGGCTGTATATTTGGTAAGAAGTTCTCTCCCATCAATTGTAATGCAAAGAATTTCTACAGTATAGTCATACATAGAGGCCCTTCTAATTGGTAGTTCCTGGTTTCTTTGGAACTCCAGCTGAACTAGTCACAACCCATGCACTCTTTCCTGGTGACTCCGAACTGCAGCAGCTTCTTTACATCTTCCGGTAAATTGTTTCTCAATCCGCACATCTTTTCGCCTATATATGTTTCTTTGTTATTGACGCCGATTACACTGCTGATGCAGGTTACTCGGTACTCCAAGCGAAGAAGTTTGGCCTGGGGTAGACAGATTAAGTAACTGGCACGAGTTTCCTAGGTGGAGCCCCAAGAGTCTTTCATCAGCTGTGCCTAACCTGGATGCCGATGGGTTAGACCTGCTTTCGGTGAGTGTTGGCTCCGGTAGATTGTCTTGATATTGTACCGATTCTTTTATATGCGTAAAGCAAAAGAAAATGTCTTTGGTATCATAAAATGTTTACGTTGTATTTCACTGTAACATTTTAAGCATAAGAAGATCTTAGATGCTAGCATACTTTTTATTGAAAAAGGATTTTTCTTTGCCCTCTGAAATATTATCGCATGTCTTTGGTAATCAGTTTTCTTGGGCCAAACTGATCAGCTTGCCTCGATTCATTTTTACCTGACACTTGCAGAAGATGCTGCAGTACCAGCCATCAAAGCGGATTTCAGCAAAGCGAGCCATGGAGCACCCATATTTTGATGATATAAACAAGGCTAATTACTGAGCTCTTAACCGGCCGCTGCTGGGAAGTCTTGATCCTGAAACTAACAATTGTACCACCACGGTTGTGGTCATTTTGGATGATATATAGCTTTTCTCGAGCATTAAGCATTGTTCGTGCACTACATCTGCTGAAGCATTTAGCGCTTCTTAGAATGCCATCAGCTTGTTTTTTAACCTAAAGATGATTCAGTAGCAGTGCGGTGTTTCTTATTTAAAAGACAACCAAGAAACAACTTTGACAACATTTGCGGATGAAGGCTATGTTTAAAGGAACTGTAAAGATTAGGCAAACGAGTCGGTGCAGTGCATACTGAGGGTGTATTGGTCGTCAGTTTGCTGATAAATCTTGAGATCAGTTGCGAGTCTCAGTGAAACTGATGGCAGGGAAAACATGTTTGCCCAGAGAACAGTAAAAGGTCATTCGCTTTCGACTGATGGCATTATGATCCAACATGGTTTATGTGGTGGCCAAATAGTGTTGTTACAGGATTAGGTACCTTCATGCTGGGTGCTTTGCCCTCCTCTAACATGATGATGCTCCACCGATGAGATTAAGAGTCTTCTACCACAATGCTGCTGGCTTTGGGGGCAAGTTTGTGTTGTCGCTGCTGCAGATCTCAATCATCCATATAAAACATGTAGCTCACATGCCTTACATTGCTCAAAATTACTAATGGATCATGATCTCCAACTTTTTTTGTACTCAAATTCACGTTGTCCACCAATGTCTCAGTAGCTGAACCTCCAAAATTGCTGACTGCATGATCAGAATTGCTCTTACAGTTGAAGGTGCAACGGGCCACGACGACGCTTCATTCCGCCGCCCCGAATGCCTCGTATTGGCCTCTCACAATTGGGCTAATTGTGAGATCTCTCCTGCCCGAGATCCCGTACGTTTAATCGATTGACTCATGCGGTTGAACCACGAAGAGGCCGCCGACGAAACCAAACAATTTCGCCTTCTCGCCCGAATTGCGAACTGAACGAACCCAACCTCAGCCCGTTTGGTCGAGCACGGTCTGAGGAGTCCGTGTGGTTCGGTTCGTGTTTTTTGTCCATAAGTAATCGTCGGGTCGACCCTCCCCACTCTGCCGCACCTGCCGCCTTGTCGAAACCTCGACGACGCACACCAGCGAAACCCTGCTGCCGCACGTTTCGTTCGGGGATCGCCCCTCTACCCTCGGCTCTACTCCCTCCCTTGCTCTTGAGGTCCGTCGCCTTGTTCTTAAACATAAATAGCTCTCTGATCCCTTGATTGTGCTGGAAATCGTTCTTGTCGTTGTTTCTCTTGAATGAACGGCTCGGCTTTTGATTTCATTTCCAGCTCGAGCTAGGGTTTTTCTTTTTCTGTAATTTTTTGGTTGACTTATTTGATCGAGACTGCTAATTTGGGGGCAAAACTATTGATATATTTCTTTTTAAAGAAGACATACTTATGTTTCTCCGATTTTAATTTTAGGCACTCGGGGAAGCAGGTCTTTGAGGGGATCATACAAGTTAGGGCTTTTAGCTGCCCGTGCATTTTACTTTCTTGCCGAACTGGATAGAGGTGTTTGGTTGGTCTTCAGGCAGTTTTCTTAGTCGAAATATCAAGTCTAATTTTTCTTTTTTGAGATCGTTCATATTTACAACGTCTAGTTGGTCCATGTTACAAAATATTGATAGGTGCTTCCAATAGGAAACTGCATCTAATTCTCACCTTACATTTTGCTATTGCGTTCCAAGTTTCAATAGCTACACACATGAAGAAAAAAAAAAAAGGTAAGATTTTTGAAAGATGGTATCTTTGATATCGGTGTTGCAACCATCTAGGGTTTCCGGAGGTTTTGCGAGCTCTTTGACAGCTTGGATTGATGGCGGAGCACTTGGCTTCAATCTTTGGCACTGAAAAGGACAGGGTCAACTGCCCCTTCTACTTCAAGATTGGGGCATGCCGTCATGGGGACAGGTGCTCCCGCCTCCACAACCGACCTACGATATCACCAACCCTCCTCCTCTCCAATATGTATCAGCGACCAGACATGATCACTCCAGGTGTTGACGCTCAAGGCCAGCCAATTGACCCTCAGAAGATCCAAGAACACTTTGAGGACTTCTATGAGGACATCTTTGAGGAGCTGGGCAAGTTTGGTGAGATCGAGAGCCTCAATGTGTGTGACAACCTTGCTGATCACATGATCGGAAATGTCTATGTTCAGTATAGGGAAGAGGAACAAGCAGCTGCAGCTATGAGGGCCCTGCAGGGCCGGTTCTACTCGGGACGCCCTATAATTGTGGACTTCTCTCCTGTCACAGACTTCCGGGAAGCCACATGCCGGCAGTATGAGGAGAATAGTTGCAACCGTGGTGGATACTGCAATTTTATGCATGTAAAACAGATAGGTAGGGAGCTGAGGAGGAAGCTTTTTGGACGATATCGGCGGTCCAGTATACGAAGAAGTCGGAGCCGCAGCCCAAGCCCATATCTCAGAAGAGGATCCCGTGACCGTGATCATGGTGATTATCGTGACCGTGGAGACTATCGGGACGGTGGGCGGAGGAGTGGTGATAGACATGGAAACTATGAAAGGGATGGGGGAAGGCGGTGGCATGGAAACCCAAGGCACACAAAGAGTCCGATAAGGGAAGGAAGTGAGGAGCGAAGGGCTAAGATTGAACAATGGAATCGGGAGAGAGAAGAGAAGCATGGATAAATTGGGTCACATGGTCGTTTTCTTATTGCTACTCTAATCCTGAGATGACTGGGTGAGGGTTTAGTCTGTTTGTTTCTTTTAATCTTGTTGAACCAAAATGTCTCCAGCCATTTTAATTGCATATCTTGAACATAAACCCTTTTCTCTTGGCTTCTACCACTAAAATGAACTTTGTACCCTGTTACATTTCTATTTGGATTTTCATGTGTTTGAGCTCAATTGTCTGCTATCTCTGAACCTTCTATAATACCATATCTTGTTTATATCGCTCTTTCTCACCATGAAACTTTACCAATGGCAAGCATTTGTACATTTCTTGTCAAAAGTTCTATTTTTATCTGTAATATAAGTTTTTTTTATCAAGATTGTCACTGCAGTGCAAAATAGAGATATTTTTTCATTACATATTTGTATCATTTTTGTGTAGCAGGTCAATTTTGAATTTGAGAATTATTTGCTCTATTAAACCTTTTCTTAACCTTCTGGATTTACTTATTTTGTCTAGTCCCTAACAGGTTTTGCTTAGTTCGACAAATTATCTTATCGGACATCATTTTATATCTAAATCTTCTGATGCAGGGTGGGAATTGTATTTTGTGGGAGACAATCCCCAGGAGGACATAATGTAATTTGGGGTCTTTATAATGCCATTAAATCTCATAACCCAGAGAGCACATTATTTGGATTTGTTGGTAAGCATTTGTGTTTTCCCCTCCCATCACTCTATTAAAAGTTTGCTCCTCGTTATATATATTTTAATTCGTTTGATATCATATATATTTGTGCCATCTCACTTAAATGTTTTTTCCCAATTATTTTCCCTCGGTTATTTAATATTTTAAACAGTTTTATGCTCTTTTATGGTAAAGCAATTTATATAGTTTTGTAAAACATCCTGAATTTTATAGGGACCATATAATCACTGGAGTCAAGTTCATAAATGAAAGAGTCATTTTCAGGGCACTATTTATGACTGTTCACACCAATCCCAATAATAACAATGTTTTTACTAGTTTGGCTATGAGATTTATGTGTTCTTGTGATTAATTGACTTATGAATAAAATCTTTAAGAAAAGTGTAGTAGGAACAAGGATGATGAGATAAAAAACAGGAGCTATAAAGAAGAGAAATCACAATACTTATGGTGAGCCTGAGGATGAGACGAGCTAAAATCATCCAAGGCTTTACTAACATATCCAAATTTAAGAGAAGATCTTCGAATATATATCAACAATGCAAATTAAAGAATTTTTGGAGAGAGAGCTAGATCAAGGAAGAATCGGGCAGGAATAGTGGGAAAGGATGTAGCCCTTGAATGATAATTGATTTTTTCCTTGAGCTAAGTGGCAAGAAAGTATCTACATAGCAAATCCCAAAAGATGTAATAGTTGTCTGTTTGTTCTTCATTCTAATTCTATGGTGTCATTGCTATGAGTCTCATTTGCATCCGGGATAAAACAATTTATATTTTGTTTGTAGGTGGTACGGAGGGCTTATTTGCAAGGAGAATTCTGAAAATTACAGACGATATACTTTCCACATATAAAAATCAGGGTAAGTTACATTGTTGCTTCATAGTTATATTCGTGCTGTATCTGTAGATTTAGGTGTGTTATAAATTACTTATGAAATGCTTGACTGTGGCACAATGAAGTTGAAATAGTACTGTCCTTGTCCAACTTGCAGTGGAGCATGTTTTAAGTCATTTCTTTTAGGACAGATCGATTTTGCCGTGTGCTGTGTTGCTTGTGTCACCTCAACATGTAGGTGCAGATGTGGCCTCTGAATCATGCTGATACTGTTGCGACATGATTCACACCTTACTACATGCAACCGCGAAATGGTTTGCTCTTTGTGCATATTCTCTTTTTAATTATGCATTTCTGTTTGACTTCTAAAGGTGGTTATGATTTGCTCGGACGGACGAAAGATCAAATAAGAACAAGTGAGCAAGTCAATGCTGCAATGTCTGCGTGCCAAGAACTGAATTTAACTGGTCTTGTCATTATTGGTGGTGAGTCCAATGGCATAGCTAGGCAAGCTCAAAACAAATTATGTCGCTTACGCTCTGTTTCTTGTCCGCTTTTAGGAGTTACATCACACACAGATGCTGTTCAGCTAGCAGAGACCTTTGTGGAGTCCAAATGTCAAACGAAGGTTTCAGTTCTGCTACACCTCTCTCGCTCTATACCCCTCTCATTCTCTCTCTCTAGCGAAACAAACTTACCGTAACCATATAAGTTCCTGAAACAGTCTCCTATATGTTGGGAGATGTTATATCTCTTTTTTAGCTGTATACCTGAATACAATAGCTGTATACCTTACAGGTAGTTGGAGTTCCTGTAACCTTGAACGGAGATCTCAAGAACCAATTTGTTGAGACAGACGTAGGGTTTGACACAATATGCAAGGTATTAATGCATTTTTGTGAACTGTACTTTAATCGCATGAACAAATTAACCATGTATAAAGACTCTTCGTCATTAATTTGACATCTTTTAGTACTTCTTCTTGTGACTTGTCTTAAAGTATTAGTTTGAAGATTTCTTTTGGAAATTCTTTTCCCAGGTTAATTCGCAACTCATCAGCAATGTTTGTACAGACGCCCTTTCTGCAGAGAAGGTAACATCTTAATTTATGTTTTTTTGGGTGAAGTAGTTCCTGCAGTTGCTTCACATTGTTCTTGGCCTGCGCAGAGTTATCTTTATGCAAGTTCTAAATTGCTTTAGTGACGTATAATTTTGTCATGGTGGGAAAGAAAGATGGGCTTTCTTTTAATGTTAATCAAGCTGACACTGATGTGCTTTCTTGCTTGCTAAGAAATGAAATTTTGCTTTGGCTCTCCCTTTTTTTGTCGTTCTCTGGATGTTCGTTTTTCATTCCTACGAGTAGCTCGTAATTTATTTTCTT
>PYDT01000268.1:0-2500 GCA_004837865.1 Musa balbisiana | reverse complement strand
GTTACATGGCGACCATAACAAATCTTAAGAACCCTGTGAATAAGTGGAGGTGTGGAGCTGCACCCATAACGGTAAAATTGTTTTTATCTTTTTACTTGTTTGCAAATAAATGGACACTGCTCTCTTATTTTACATTACACTCACTTGATAACACTCTGTTTTGGCTGAACGCCAGGCAATGATGACTGTCAAGAGGTTATACGGCCCAGGAGCAACAGCTATTGGAAAGCCTGCCATCCATCCTGCCACAGTTGACTTGGAAGGAAAAGCCTATGAGTATGTCTTTACGACGGTCTATTAATACCTAGTTTTGCAGCTAAGCCCTGTGAGGAGGTCTTCTTCTTAGGACATTATTGTTTTGTAATTATCGCTTCATTTCTGCACAATTCTGATGTTTCTTTTTCCTGCGAGAGTTAATTTTGAACTTGATTCCAGGTTGGTGAGGCTCAGAGCTTCCAGTTTTCTGATGGATGACATATATAGAAACCCAGGGCCAATCCAATTTGAAGGGCCGGGTGCTGATGCAAAGTCTATTTCGTTGTGCGTTGAAGACCAAGACTACATGGGCCGAATTAAATTGCTTCAGGAGTATTTGGATAAGGTCCATAACATTCTCATTACATGATATATGATATTTCCTTTTATTTTTTAATCTTTATATATTGGAGTGATGGAATGGACAATATCCATGAATTACCCACAGAAATGTTATCATGGAGGATTATTCCGATGATTATTCTTATGTTTATTTATACAGGTGAAAAGCATCGTTAAGCCTGGGTGTTCGCAGGATGTGCTGAAAGCAGCTTTGAGTGCTATGGCTTCGGTGACAGACGTGTTAGCGCTGATGTCTTCCTCCATGAATGGGCAGACACCTCTCTAAGGTGTTAGATTTGCTCCGTCTCTTCTCAGTCTACTCTCCTTTTCCAATTCAACGAGTTAAAGCATTATAGTTTATTGAGATTCTGTGCCCATTTGTACATGGGAGTTGAATAATGGTTAAAGCACACTATAGTTTATTGAGAAACATAAGAGAACGTCAATACATAATGGAATTTCCTTGAGATAAATACTAGATTATGTATGTATGTATGTATGTATGTACACAAAAAGCTTTAAAAAGACCGATATATTATCTTCTTTTCCTGAACAATTTTGTTGCCAAAAAAAAAAAAAAGTAGAATTCCTATGTCCACAATTCAAGGTGAAAAAAAAAATGAAGGGAAGTAAATACGATCACCCAACCCGATTATAGTAGTCAAAGTCCACGGAAACCGCCACCGTTAGCGGTCAGACCACCCGCCGTCCACCTCCCCCTCCTCCTGTGCCACGTCCCGCACACGCACCACGCACGTGCTTTGCATGTGTTTCGTTGTTGCCTCCGCTGTCTTGCCGACGGAGAGCGCATCGATGATGGGCCAGACGACCAGGATCGCCTCGCCGACTGCTGCTAACGTCGCGAACGCGACGGCAGCGGCGAGGGAGAGCCACTGGAATGCGGTGTCGCCAGGGTTGCAGAGCGTTGAGAAGGTGAGAGCAGCCACCTGGACGGAGAGCGCCCCCACCACCGTGGCGGAGAGCGCGTAAAGCCGCGCCCTCAGCCGCCGGTTTATGACCACCGACACCGCTCCCCACGAGGCGGAGATGAAGACCGGTACGTACACCGCGCCCAGTACCGCGAGGAGGACGGCGCCGATGAGCGGGTACGTGCACTGGTAGGCCGCGGCGGCGGAGGAAGAGATCGAAGGTACACCGCCGTCGTTGAGGCCGAAGAGGACAGGGGGGAGGCTGAATCGGCGGAGGTCCCAGGTAGAGACGGTGAGGTAGAGAGAGTAAAGGGTGAGAAAGGGGAGGGCGGAGACGAGCGCGGCGGCGATGGCGGCAGCGAAGGCGGAGGCTGAGGAGGCTGGTTTGGGGCGGGTGGAGGCGCGGAGGAGGAAGAGGACGACGGTGAGGAAGGCGGGCTCGGCTAGAGCCTGGGTGGCGACGAGGTGGGCGTGGCAGAGGATGTCCAGGCGGCGGCGGAAGGGGAACGGGAGGCGACGTCGGAAGATTGGGGAGCGGAGGATCTCGGAGAGGGACCAGATGGAGGCGAAGAGGAGGAGGACGAGGCGGACGGACCAGAGCGGGTTGACGATGTCGTGGAGGCGCCTGCGGCAGCGGCGGCGTACACGAAGAACGGCTGCAGCGGAGGCAGCGGAGAGGACGAGGAGGGCGGAGCATACGACGGCGGCGGCCACGTCCTGGGGGGAGTCGGAGCGGTCGCTCAGCCGCATGTCGTCACCTCCTCCGGCGAGGTCGTATCAGGTCTGGTCAACGCCACTTTTCCCTCCCACGCTCCATTACGTGACTTGAGCAGCCGTCGTCGCCCTCGCCCTCCTCCTCCTCCTCCTCCCCGTCTTTCCCTATCTGTTTTGTTTGGTTGTTTCTTTTCGTTTTTAGCGCGCCACGAAACGAGAGGGAGGGAGGGAAGGGAGGAGGCGAGGACGAGCTGGTCCTA
>PYDT01001167.1:0-10988 GCA_004837865.1 Musa balbisiana | reverse complement strand
CTATGCAATTTGTTGCCACCGATATGTGCATACAATATGCATGGGGTTAGCCGCCTTCTATGGGATCTTCATCTGTCGGAGGAGAAAGTACCAAAAGTCGAGCATTCCCCCGCTGGCGCCAAGAGTTTTGTGAAAAAAAAAAAGAAAGACTATGCACTTCGCCATATTGAATGAATATAAGTAATAATAGCATGGCACTTCGAGTTCGATATGAACAAAACATTATTTGGTGTTTTTTCATAAATGAGAATTTTGTTGATGATAGTAGTATGAAACAAAGGTTATTTCGAATTTGTTGAAGCGATTCTTCGTTTCCTGGGTCACTGGCCATCACGCGGGGGGTTCGGGTTTAATACCAGATATTTAGCAAACCAAATCCAATAAATTAAGTGTAGTGCTTGGGGTATGATTTATTTGGAAAGGAAGTTGTGAGGTTGTGATTTTACAAGAATTAAGTTGGACCATCCCGCTGCATCTATTTATGTATTTATAGGAGAAATCGGAAAAGGTGCACGATCTCGACGAATTACTTTGAATAATTCAGAAATCATATGTAGAACCATAGCATTTCGTACTTATTGGTAAATCCACTTTGATTCTCTATCAACCAATAATGTGAGACTTAACATGGTTAAAGCTAAAGTGTTTAAAAGTCCAGGTAAACATGGTACTCTTTCTACCACTTTCTACACTCGTTAGTAACGAAATGGTTAAAAAAAAAAATAGTGGTAATTTATTGATTGATATAGAACACTCATATCGATTTAAAAGAATTAACCATTACTAGAAAAATGAGGCACTTTGCTTTTTTATCTAATCCGAAATGACGACCTATGTTATAAAAAAGAGGAAGTTTTGGATTGAAGAAACAAAATTAAAAAAATAATAAGTATTATTTTCATTTTTAAAAAATAAAAACTGAAATAGAACTTCTAAAAATTTAAAGGATAAAAAAAACAAAACAATTAAATTAAAATACCAAATAAAGAAACACTTGCTGACATTCTAGATTTTTGTCTGGTCTGAGTCGGAAGGTCCTCCTGAAAATTTTTTATTCTGGTCTTGTATCAGTTTGACATCTTTGAATACAAACAGAAAAGAGAGGGTAGGCATTACATTAAAAAAAAGATATGGGAATACCCTACAATAATAAAATAAATAATTGAGCGTGACGAGCCAAATGAATCGAAAGATCCGTTTTGGTTCGGGAAGAGATCAGGAAAGTTTTGAAATTAATGTAAGATAATTACTTTCATAAATGATTTATTGATAATCGAAAAACAGAGATTTTGAATACTATTCGAAATCGGAGATTACTAAAGGGCCATTGAGGAGCTCGAAAGAGCCGGGAGGCTCGCTTACCGTAAAGTGGAAATGGAAGCAGATGAGTAGCGAATGGGTTACTCTGAAATAGACGAGAGAAAAACAAAATTTCGATTAATGCATAGTAATAGTTTGGAACAATAGAAAATTACAAAAATGAAAAACCTTAGTTGAAAACAAAGAGCGATTATCAGGTCGACAACGAGTTTCAAAGATTACAAGGGCGCTAGGAACTCTGAATAGTTGCTTGAATAGCGAGTTACATTTACGTACGATCCGGGCTACTATTGGCATTCTCGGGGCCTGCAAGAAAATAAATGATGAGCCCTCTTTTGTAGTATAGGTTAGGCATTATTTTTTTTGTTCATCTAAAAAAGAAATAAAGAAACATAATGGGAACCCTTCGAGCCGACGAAATTAGTTACTATATCGTGAGAGTAGGAACCGATCGTGAGAACAAAAGATTGTGATACCCGGTACCGTCTCAAGTAGGCTGACGGAATTGCTCGTGTCTGTCTTGATGAAGTTAGGGCAGGTGACTTAGTAGGTTTCAAGAGGGTCAATAGGCAGTGTCTGAATTTGGATATCAAATAATGTGGCGTTGTATTAAGGGTGATGGTTGATGATACAAGAGGGAATTTCTGTAAAAGCAACCAGGACGAAATTGCTCAGATACCTGATGAGTGGAGGTTAGTGTGGGTGTGTACGAATGCTATGGCCTAAACCTATGATGGAGAGGGGAAATTTCCGCTTCGAATATCGGTTAATTGAATATCTCCTGGCCAGGATTATTTCTAGAAGTTCTGTTATGAGCCTCTTCAAACGGGCTATTGCCATTGATTCAGATGACCCTTATAGGACGCCGGTCAGCGAGAATTCATTCGGGGGACAGACAGGACGGAAAACAGCCGTAGCCACAGATAAGATTATCAATCAAAAGCGTCAAAATGAATATGTGTTTATGTAGCTATTGGGCAAAAAGCATCTCTTTGGTCAGGTAGGAATACTGTTCCGGGGAAGAACAACGGGGGGGGGCGATGGTGGAATATACTATGTGGGTAGCCGAAACGGAGGATTCACCTGCTACATTACAATACCCTCGCTCCTATACGGGAGCGGCTCTGGCTGAGGTTTTAGGTATGTGGGACAACCCTACTTCAAAATTTATGATGATCTCTCCAAACAGGCAAGCTTATCAGCCAATGTCTCTTCTATTAAGAAGGACCTCCGGTCGTGAAGCTTACCAGGAGATGTTTTTATTTGCATTCACGAACTTTGGGGAAAGAGCCGCTAAATCAAATTTCTAGTTTAGGTGAAGGAAGTATGACCGCTTTAACGATAGTGAGATCAATGAGACGTTAAGCTTATATTCCTACTAATGTAAGTTCCTTACAGATGGACAAATATTCTGATCGGCGATCATCAATGGGGAATCCGACCTGCTATTATGTGGGTATTTCCGTTTATAGCGTAGGATCCGCAGCTCAAATATTAAAGCATGAAAACAAGTGTAGCCGGCAAAATCAAAATTGGAACTAGCGCAATTCACAGAGTTGAAGCCTTGCACAATCGCTTCTGATCTCGATAAAGCTACTCAGAATCCAATTGGCAAAGAGGTCAAACGATACGCGAGTGCTTAAATACAAGTCCCAATCGACCCTCTCGCAGGGGAAGAACTAGTAGCTATTTTACCGGAGCGAATGGATATCTGGACTCCGCTTAAAATTGGAAAGGTAAAGAAAATTTCTCAGTCAGTTAGTAGCTATAAAAACACAATAAACCGAATTCCATATGAATTGATATCGGCTACCAAGACACACGAGGAAGAGCATTTCTTGGAAGAAGTATCAAGAAACAGATCGAACGTTTTACGTCCAGGAACAAACATGAATTTTGTACTTTTATTCTATTTCTTGGGTATTCATTCTTAGTACAAGGTATTCAGTGAGAAATAGTTCTGATTAGAAGATCAAAAAGGGTTGGTATAGCCATTTTGAAAAATAGATGGAAATAAATTGCGTCCAAAGGATTTGAACCTATCAAAGTAGAAGACCTCCGTCCTTATCATAGACAATGGAGCTTTTCAGTCCTATTTTATTTTTTGTATGCTTACTTTCTTTGTATCGGATAAAAATAAAATTACACGGAAAATATTTTTAGGGAATAAAAGAATGCCTAGCTAAATTGATGGTGCATGTAGGTATAAAATAATCAGAGGTGATAAGACATAATAAGAAATATAGAGATAAGAAATATAGCGGGGTGCGGGAATCGACCAGCATCGTAGCTTGGAAGGTAGGGGTATAGTCGACGTGCTTGATAACTTTAACGTCTGTCTAATCAAAACCCGAACGTGAATTTGATTTCATTGGCCTTTATGGAAGATTGATGGATTCCTAGAGAAAAGAATCACATAGAGCATCACTATGTCAGCCTTTCTGTCTGTATGTATTCCAAAACTACTCGCTTAGCTAGAGATCATTAGCGGAGAGGGGATTATACAAATCGTCAGTTCTAGTTACTCGTTCCCTATTCCGCTCGCAGGATCCGAGGAAAAGAATGGTTTCCACCGCGCGATAAACAATATGTTGGATGGTTTCTAGTAACCAAAACCACCCTTTCTAGCTATGTTGGCTTCAATTTCCCGTTTACAAACACCCCAAAATTGAAGATCTAGTTCCGATTGGAAAAAAACGTTTGTATCTCCTCCATAGATCCTTATTCATTACTCATCGAGTGGAAGAATTGATCCAATTGCACAAAAAAAATTACCGGTTTCACGAACTCCATATACATAATACAATTTTCTTATCAATTCGAAAATAGAATTGCTAATGACTTTGGAATACAAATCGGGAGCGGTATGTGCTTCCTCCAAAATGCGTATTGAGAGGAAAGGATTAAACCTTTAAGAAATAAAGTTTTTGATCGTGAGTATGCAAAAAACCGAGAGACCCCTAAACTTTTGAGGTGTTAGATAGAACGAAATCCCCTTTTACCAACTAAACTAGTACCCGCTCCCAAATATAAATTATGTATATGAATGAAGATTGTCGAACAAGGGAGTGAGACGCTAATCAAGATAGGCATTCAAAATAACGTGACACATATTTAGTCCCGCCAGCCGGGACTTAAAATGCGAACGGAGCACAAAGCTTCTAAATAACAGATTAAATTTAAAAACGTAAAGTTATTAATTATACTTTATATGCGGATGCTGGCATATCGGTCGGTATGCAGGGGTCATGAAGCTGACAAAAAATAGATGAGGTACAGGCCCGGCCAGTACCTTAACTCGGACCAGGCCGGGAGAATAAAACTTTCGTACAAATGATTAAAGTAGAGTAAGGTGTTCTTTCTATTTGGACGATACCTGTTCGAATCTTATCTAACTGGCATTCGTGATCAAATTCGTTCTGACTACTCTTAACTTACTAAATGAAACTTAAATAAATACTAAAAACTTAAAATTTAAATTACGGAAAGTAACTTATAGTAAATTAACTTAATATAAATATTAACTAATATAAGATAATTATATAATACGTAAAATATACGTAATATACGTATATAATACTCGTAATATAGAATTACTAAGATTAATATAATATTAATAAATATAATAATATGATAATATTTAAATATAATATTAAGAAATTTTTAGACATAAAGAAAACCTTTAATTTGGTTTTTACTTGAATTGGAACAATAAAATTTCAATTCCTTTCACTTAAATTTAGATTAGGAATTTGATTAATTAATGCAAATTTTTACTTATTTTAAAATTTTGTAATTATCACTTTTTAGTTTTTGAAAATTCATATGTAATGGAAATCTATTTGATAATTAGAATGAACTCTATCTATATGTTAGATGACATTTTACTAGGAATGTTTCATAGTTCTAATGATAATGTTATAATCTCTAATGTTGAAATCTTTATAATTGTTTAAAGCTTCTTAATTAAAAATGTGTAATATCCTTTTTGTAATATCTTTTAAATAAAAATGTAATACTTTATTAATAAAAATATTGGTCATGTTCCTTCCCTAAAACTTGAATAATTAAAGTATCTTAAAAAGAAAAAAGATTTTGCTTTTGTTTTTCTTATTTTCTTTTTATTTTGTAATTTCAATTTTCATTGAAATGTTAATTGCAATTTCATTGAACTTGATGAAATTTCATGTTATTAAATTGGAGAGAGGGACGGGACTGTAGTGGCTAAGTAAAGCGGCGGATGCGAATCCGTTGTCGAGTTTTTACCGAGGGGTTCGATCCCTCTTCTCCGCCCGCTTTATACTGATACATTTCGATTCGAAGAACTTTCTAATCCTTATTTTTATAGGTAAAGTGAATATATGGAAGAGATAAAATATAAGAAAAAAAATCTAGAAAAACAAAGAAAACTCAAAGATGTTTTTATGTCCTCACGTCCAGGCTTACGCCCGGATCATTAGATAAGAACGAAGATGAAGAGAGAAATCAGAGCAATAGTCACTACTGTAGTAAAAAAAAGAGTTGAGATAAGCATTAACACATCTCCCAAGATAAGATCATGTTAGATAAAATAGGGAATAGCCACACCCATTACCTATTTTCTTTTTATCACCAAAATTTTTATACTTTTTGTTTGATTTGAAATCCTTACCCCCCAAAATAAGTTTTTTTGATTGAAAAGAAAAAGAACGTACTTTTCGAATTCTTTGTAATAATGATTTTTGATTCCTTCCTCACAAAAAGTTCTGTCATATCGACAATTCAGGTATTGTAGGGGGACCTAGTACGATAATAAACTCCTTTACCACCAGATAAGGTCAGAAGAGTCAATAAAACTGATCAAAATTCCTCCCGCGGTACTCCATAACAAGGAATTTACATTTTTGAAGCGAGGGTGTAAATGCTAATGTAAGACTTAGCCGATCTTCCATTTTTATAATTTTGGTCGAATAAACCATGAATGGATTTGGCCAAAGTCAAAGGATTTTATCGAAAAAAACTTACAGCCAGTTGCCAAACAAAGGCTAAGAGAAAGAGGACAGGTATGACAGGCATAACATCTACAGTTGGATTGAAAACGGCATAAGCTTCAGGCAATTGCAAAATGAAAAAAACTAGTCGAAAATACAGGACAGAATTAAGACAGATAAGCTTAAGCTAAAGATATGAACCCATAACCACTCATTTCGTTTTTAGATAGTATAATTTTATGGCTTGAGTTGAGATTATTTTTATAAGGGAAAATGAAAAAGGCAAGTCAAAAAATCTTTGAGCTTTTTTTTTTGAACTCTTCCCAAATCAAAAACCTTCCCTGACATTCTTCAGCAGGAGACTACAAGGAATTCTACTTTCATACATTATTTAATTGAATCTATGTATAGATCATTAAATTTTTTGATTCTATATCTAATTACAGGGCGTGTGAAACTAGCAACAATACAAAATATCCCATATGTTTTTAGTATGTATTATGTATTTTTTTTGGTGGGGGGGAGGGGGTGGGATTCGAATAATAATACTAATAAAGTCTGACTAGTGCCAAACAGGGAAAAATTGGGGCGTGGCCAAGCACGTAAGGCAAGGGGTTTTGGTCCCCGTTATTCGGAGGGTCGAATCCTTTCCGTCCCAGATCGTTTCCATCAGAAACAAAAGAGGTATCCATTGTATCCCCATAAAACGGAAAATCTTAAAGAGAACAAACCTTTGCTTTGTTCTGAATCTTATTAGAATGGAGTCTTTAGAATGGATTCTAGAATCCATTTACTTCTGGAGGTTTTAAAAGAAAACGGCCAATGATATATGCTCAATTTGAACCATGGTTAAAAATTTATGTATCTTAGGAATGAAATATCTGCTAAAAATTTTAGCTACTCATTGTGATGCGTGGACTGGTGAGTGAATTTAGAGCATCGTGAGTTAGTCTATGACTAGAAAACATAGTTCCAGTTCGAATGAGCTGAAGGTCGGAGAGTTTTAAAAACATTTTTATGAAAACTTGGGTGGTACTCGAAAGAAAATGGATAAATCACGTAGATCTAAAACTTACGCCTTTTGTTTTTTGGTCATTGGAAAAGTTTACTTGACAATATTGATTTTTTTCCGGAGGGAAATATATTATAAAAAATTAAAAAAAAAGGGCCGATTGTAAGGTTATAGTTTTGGTTCTAGAAAAATAGATTCTGCATTCATGATTGATCGTCCCGAACAATAGTTGGAGATGTTAAAGTAAATAAGTCTTAAGCAAAGCATCTTTCTTAGAAATTAAAGTTTATCATAATGATAGAAATAGTCGAGTTAAAGAAGATGAGACCCCTGTTGAGGTTCTCAGGCAACGATACAATACTTATCTATCATGTATAAAGTATAGGACTATTATATAGTTCCCGTTGTTACCCACGAAGACAGACTATTCATTGATGACTATTAACTCAATTCCATTGCGGTTTGAATTAAATTAATTTAAATCTAGAGGAATGTTACGGTAAAACTTCGTGTGTTGAAACGATGTGGTAGAAAAGCAACGTGCGACTTGAAGGACAGGATCACTGTGGATTTTTACAGTCAGACATTTTTCATAGAAATGAGAGTCTTGGCATCGGACCATTCGTTGTTCGTTCCATTAGGAATCGAATTTTCTTGGTTGATATTACATGATGGAGCTCGACGGAAAAGGATTGATTATCTATCAGGGGAAGAATTAGGGTTAGTGCCACAATCAAGAAGTTAGACCACTTTGTAAGTATATCCGTAAAATATAAAATAAGTCGAATGATTGGTAAAACTATTTCGGAAATCAAAAAAAAGTGTATCACAGAGGAATCAATCTTCGTATTCGTATTTCGATAGGTATCTATTTCTATAGAAAAGAAATAAAAAAAAACAAAGGTATGTTGCGCCCTTTTGAAAGGAGTAAAGCATCACCGAAAGGAAGGTCTAAACCAAGATTTTACAAAGCAAAGATAAAGGATTCCGAAACAAGGAAACCATATTTCAATTGTCTCACAAAAAATTGTCATCGAATCAGAAATAAAAAAGAGTCGAGACTGAGACATAACAAAAAGAGGGTTAGAGACGGCAAATAAATGTAATGAAGGATTCCCTTCGAATCTGTGTCAGAATTACCCAATTGAGTGATGATTGTACGAATGAAATGCTTTTTTTTTTTTTTTTGTTTTAGGAAGAAAATATAATAATAATGAATTGACTATGATTTGAGTCATTATTTGGGTTTCTATTTGATAGTACTTACGAAAATATATACGAAATTAAAATTAATTTTTTCCGAGCTTAGAGCGTATGAGGAGAAAAACTCCTAGATAACGTTTCTGGGGTGGGATTGTTATGGTACATCTATCCCAAGAGCCATCTATCGATCGTTGCCAATTCTGTTTCGAGCCGAAGAGGAAGGAAGAGATTTCGAAAAGTGGGGTTTTCTGATCGATAAAGAATCAAAATTATTTTAAACGTTCCCGCTATTCTAATATTTCCTTGAAAAGGGGCGCTCAAACCTACAGGAATGTCGTTTATGATATGTATTAAGGCGCAGAATTTTTAAAGAACAAACTTCGAGTTAATTAAAAGAAAAAACAACAAAAACTACTAAAAAAGGGGGAGATGATTAATATAAAATCTATCTTTGTATAATTTTTTACTTACAATTTTTACTCTAAATTTCCTTTCTGCTCTATTCATACTTAAATTTAACTTTTGTGCTGTTAGAAGGAAATCCACCAAACAACAAGGGATTAATCTTGAGTAGGGGTGACTCTATTGATGAATAAACCGAGATTTTTCTTTATCTTTGCCTATTTTCGCAATCAAAATTCTTAATGATGTGGGTGCCAACCCAATACAAGCTTATTTATTTACTGAAGTGTTATTGTTTCCCAACATTGCATCATAATTGACAATGGGTATCGAAACAATATAATTGATATAGATAACTAAATCTCTTGACAGAACCCCATATGGGTTTTCACTTCACGTTTAATCAAATAAGGGTTTGCATTGTTGGGTGAGACGTTCATATAAGCGTATTTTGAATGAATTAACAAAAAATAAAAATTGATAAAAAACTGGTGGGTCTGTCACAATTTGGAGCATCCTCTTTATGGAATCTGGTGTTTTTTAAAATGATCGTACATTTTTAAATTATTTTTACATTTTTATTTATTTGTTATAATGATCATCAAGACTATTATTTTATTGATTATTAGTCAATGTCTGATGGGGTCGTGCAGTGCAATTTAATTTATTTTCCTTGATTGTATCTAATATCCTATTTATTTATTTTATTGGGTTGCTAACGCACCGGTAGAGTACTCGGCTTTTAAGTGCGACTTGATCTTTTACACATTTGGATGAAGCAACAAATTCGTCAAGATATGGGTAGAGTCTCTAAGACCACGACTATTCAAAGGAATGAATGGAAAAAGTAGCATGTAGTAATAAAAATAAAAATAAATTTCTTATTTTATTAAAAAATTACAAATTAAAATGAAAGTGGAATTTTATTTTAGTTTATCCTAGGACGGACAAAAATAAAAATTTTTGGAAGGAAGGGGACAAAATCAAATTCAATTTTACCAGTTGGGTCTAGTGAATAAATGGATAGAGCATAGTTCCAATCTGGTAAAAACAAAAAAGCAACGAGGCTTATGTTCTAATTTGATTGAACGATTACCGATCTAATTAGACGTTAAAACTTAGTTAGTGCCTGATACGGGAAGGTGAGTTATCTTGTGGGGTGGACCATTGATTATGTTTCCTTTTTTTTTTTTTTTAATGAATGTCCTAAATCTTCTTTATTATGGATTAGAAAACGGCTGTGTAGAAGACAACAGTATAATGATAAAGAGAAAATTCCAAGTAAAAGAGCGATGGGTTGCAAAAATAAAAGGGTTGTTCCTTTGTAATTATACGAAGATAAACAACGAAGATAAACCATTTCGATAGAAACAGAGCATAAAAGATCTTTGATTGGCCTTCCGTTTCCCTTTTCGGGGGATATATTTTATACTATTGTATTCTATATACATAAATAGAATACAAAATACCCTGTTTGGACCATATGAACGGTGTATCATTGATAAAACCCAAGAAATGCCTCCTACCCTTGCGCTTAAGTGGAAATGTAAATGGAAGATACAGGATATTTAGAAAAAAGATAGATTCGGAACAATACTTTCTATATCCCCACACTTCTTTTTCAGGCGTATATTTAACGTATTGTTATGATCAGGGTTTAAAGTTCATTTTTATGAACCCGTTAATGTGGGGGTTATGGCAATTAAATTGAGTTCAGTACTTGTGAAACGCTTAATTTTTCGAATGTATCAACAAAATTATTTGATTTATCGGTAATGATTCTTACACAAATCGATTCGTTGGGAACAACAATTAATTTTTATTCCAATTTTTTTTCTCAGATGATATTCAGCAGGTTTGCAGGCATTGTGGAATTCCATCTCGTTGCAATTTAGTATCTCCCTTGAAGAAAAAAAAAATACCAAATCTCATAATTTACAACTATTCATTCAATATTTACTTTTTAGAGGTAAATATCGCAGTAAATTATCTGTCAGAATTACTAATAACTCATCCCATCCAATATGGAAATTGGTCCAAATCCTTCAATCATGGACCAGGAGGTTCCCTCGTTGCATTTA